>PVIR01003609.1:40380-86927 GCA_004026965.1 Petromus typicus
TCCTCCTGCCTCTGCCTCCCGAGTGCTGGGATTACAGGCGTGAGCCACCACGCCCGGCACTGTGGTATGTGGTACTGGTTGCTGCTGGGTGTGGGTCTCCACACCCAGTATTGTTATGTGGTTACCAGGGAATCGAACCCGGGCCCTTGCGCTTGCAAGACAGGCGCCGGAACCACTGAGCTAACTCCCCGGCCCCTGTGAATAAAGTTTTATTGGAACACAGCCCAACTCTTTCATTTACGTGTTGTCTGTGGTTGCTTTCATACCATAATGACAGAACCCACAGTCCGACAAACACAGGATGCACTGCGCAGTCTGAAATACACAGAGATGTTTGCCAAGCCCCGAGTTATTCCGAGGGTTACCACGGTCAAGTGAGCATCACTTTCAAGGCTCAGAACTGATGTTAATTTAATAGAATTTGTTGCCTCTCTTTGGAGAAAGGACTAAAGAATGTTCCCACGTTGAGAAATAGTATCATTGTACCAGATGGGAATATCTTCTTATATTTTAATTGTACTTATTGGTGTTGACACTCCACACAAGCTTCTAAGGGACATATGTCACTTACATGGACTTTTCCCACATTTGGGGGTTCCCCGTGATGCAGGTTTTGGTGGAGATAGCATCCATCTTCTGGAGCAGCCACGTTCTTGGGTGTTAAGGTGCTGGCACCTGACCGAGGAGGACCAGCCCAGTGGACGATGTGTTGACGGCCTTGAATCTGAGGCTTGTGACATGCAGAGACAGACTCCATCCTGAGGGCTGGGCCTGGGCCCCCTGAAATACCCAGCAATAGAAGACACAGGTCCAGCACCAAGGCCCATTACCCCGGACTGGCAGGAAAGGCAGAGCCACAGGGCAGCACTGGGACCTCACCTGTCTTCCCTGCGGAAGGTTCTGCCTGAATTCTGGCCCACTCCTGGGTCCTACCTATGCCCCTATCCTGGTTCTTCTGCACCCTCATCAACTTTATTATCCATCTTCTTAATAAACTTGACATTGTCTCCTGTAAATACAGATCAGTCCTAGTGTTTAAAAAGACTGTGTTGCTTTTAATGAAGATACCTTAGAAAAATAATCATAATAGATACATTTATTGAGATTATCATGTACCAAGAGCCACGATAATCATTGTATGTGTATATTATATGCACTTATCACATCTATCCTCTTAAGTACTGTTAGTATCTTCACTTTATAGATGAGGACCCAAGGCTTAGAGCGGTCAAGCGCTTTGTCCCAAGTCACATAGCTGATAAGTACCATCTGTCGGTGCAGGAAGCCAGACAGCCTAATCAGCCTGGTGCTCTTCTTCTGGAAGGAGTGGCATCGAGTTAGTCCTATAAATCCCAACTACAGTGAAACGCAACGGCTGAACGAACTGTGTATTCAAGAATGTGCTGGTGAACCAGCTCTCCAGAAAAAGAGGGCCCTAAGTAGTAGTTTGCCAATTTTCATGCTGTAAACATCTCCCCGGTTGCTTAAACGTCTGTTCACACACTTCCTAAGTGCTGAGCAGGAGACTTGCCCAGCAGTGTGGCCAGGTTCCGGCTGCCCCGTCCCTGGTTTTGTGTGGGGCGTTGCTTGTTTGCTGCGTGCTGCTTCACTTTATCTGACCCCGGTGGAATCCGGGACCGTGGAGCCTCTCAGAGGCCTGAGGCTCACCGCGCACCGATGAGGACTCCTTGACGTGACATCCAGCTTCTGCGGAGCCTTCCGTGGCTGGAAGCACACCGACTTCCAGGCTCTGTGTGACGTCACAGAGTCATGACTGCACTAAATAGCTGCACAAGTTTCAGAACTCATTTGCTCAGCCTGCATTGCGCTCCTTGCCTCGGAGTCTCCCACTTCTCTCTCTCTCTGCTTCCCCACATCACAGCCAGGGCCGGGCTGGTGCTGCGTCCTTCCAGGAGTCTGGTGCAAATACTTTTGGCCTCAGCAGAACCCTTTGCTTCAGAGCTGGCAAGCATTTGACTGGTAAAGGTGAGAGAAAAGTTCATTAAATTCTCAAATTCCGCTTCTCAGAACATCCGACTCTTGTCTCACTACACGTCATTTACCACGAGTACCAGCGACTCTTCTGGACTCTTTTTGAGGTATAGCTTATTGTTTTTCCCAGGGACATGGACAGTTGAGGCAGCATTGCCACCACTAGCTCGTGGCTCCCAGGAAACCTTCAGCGCCAGTGAACAGTCCACACGCCCTTCAGGCCGTGCTCTGTGCGTTGGACCTCACACACTGGACACAGCAAGCTGACTGTTTTTACTGGCAAGCAGATGGACACTGAGTGCTAAACTTCAACATTTCCTTTTTAAAAACACAAATATTTAATTATATGTTTAAAAAACGGAAATAAAAATTTCAGCTTTAGCTGTTTTATTCAAAAGTTGTGTTGTCATTAATTACACCCATATTCTTTTCATTTTTAATACTTTTGGATATTTTATTTAAAGATCTATTAAAGCATGAAAAGAGGGTATTTACTATTTTTACACTTCTTTCCACTGTCCTTTAACACACACTCACATTTATACGCTCCAAGTACAAGTGCGTTCTATTGACGAACTCTTTAGACGGAGGATGCGTCACCGTGGCGCCCAGCACACACCCAGCCCGCTGCTTCCTCTTGTAAACAGAACCCTCCTGGACGGAGTCGGCCCGTCCTTCACGTTCTGTTCCCGGCAGCTTTTCTGCTCCCAGCGCAGAGCTGACAAATGGCCCATAAGGCCCAAATATTTATCACCTGACTCCACAGAACTCTGCCAACTCCTGCTTTCTTGCCAGCAGAACACAAATTATGTGAGAGCCCTGAATTTATCAATAGTTAGTGATTTTGCTGGAACTGAGTAACAAATGGAAGATAAACAGCTTGCAGTGCACCATGTACTCTCCACTGGCTAGCCATGCACACGGGCCGCTGGTGGGCAGAAGACCCGGGCACGGAAGCCTTCACCAAGTTCGAGGGCCCGTTAATGTGCCAACTTGCAGCTCTAGAAAAGCAGTTGCTCTGTCTATTTGGCTGTTTCATTGAAAGACAAATTTGCTAAAGTATTAAGATATTTGTGCTGAGCAACTGGAAGCTCGGTGAATGACTTTTTAAATCCCTAGGCCGCAGGATTTGGATCCTCATCTGCCAGCTCCCCAGAACCTGCGTGGGACCCGTATGTTTAGCGGTCTCCACGCGGCGTCTCATCTCACATACACACTCACAAGCCGCACTACCTCGGCCCCATTGCACAGAGGGAAAACGCAGCCTGGGAGAGAAAAGTCACGTTGGCAGGTTTAGAACAAGGGGTCATGGAACTGAACTCTCATTTTGAAAGAGAACATTCTGCTTGGTAACTGGAAGGGGGGAAGGTAGAAAGAAGAGGGGGTCCCTGCGTTACTCCAGTGAGGGCTGAGGGGACAGCAGGGGAGGGCTGGGAACGGGTGTCGCTGGCTCCCGCGGGGGCGGCGCGAGGCGGAGAACAGAGGAGGATCAAGTCGTGACTTGGGTGAGTCACAGGCTGGGTGTCAGGGCCGGGATGGAGAGCACAGGCTGGGGGCTGAACCCAGAGGGACAGGACAAGCGGCGTCCGCCTCGGAGGAGCTGCCGCTGGGCGCTGGAGCCGGGCCCAGGGGAGGCTGCGCTGAGCGGCCTGTCGGCAGAGACATGGCGTTCAGCTCCACTCTTTGTTTCCTGGAAACAGATACTGTTTTCCACAGTGAGACCCACGGCCCTGGTTTGTGTGTCTTTAAGAAGAGAGATGGGCCAGGCTGATGCAAACAAAACGGAAGAGCGGGAAACCCAGAGGTGAGCAAAGCAACAACAGGGATTTTCAAATGGGAGGTGTGTGAGCTTTCAAGGAAAAGTTTCCAGCTTCTGCCAAGACCAACCTTCCCCGGACCTCTGTCAATTTAAAGGAGAAAACCTCTACGTTGCAAGGGTCAGAGCAGAGCAGGTCCCGCTTATGAGCAACACCTGTCAACACGTCAAAGAGAAAACCCCTCGTGTGGCCCGACTTTGCCTGAGCTTTCTGGGATGTGCACGCCTGTGATCCGGCCACCCGGGGGCTGCGAGTCCGAGGGTGCCAGGTGGGCTGACTGGCAGCGCATCCAGCACAGTGTGACTTTCTCCCAGCAGGACTGAGAACGGACCAGGCAGGACACGCAGTGAGACGGCGCGTGCCCTGCGAGCCCGGAGTCTGGGAGCCGCGAGTGCTCTTTGGCTGTGTGATCCTGGGAAGTTTCAGAACCTCTCGGAGCTTTGGCTTCCTCACTGGTAAGTTAGCACTTTTGCCTTCACGGGATCGCTGTATGGAATAAATGAGTTACAATGTGAAGCATATGGAAAAGCCACATAGGAAAGGAATTACGATCTTGTCCTTAGACTCCATTAACGTTTCTCCAGCGGACCAGGGGCCGGGACTTGGCCACATCTATCAGCCATCAGTGGTTTCTCAGATTCTCCCGTATTTTTGAAGGTCTGAGTGTCTGCCTGCCTCAGCTTCCTTGGTGTTTCCTCACGACCCAAGTCAGCTTGTGTAACTTTTGCACAAGTAGCACCAAAATAACAAAGTCACCTCGACTTGCCGGTGCCAGCCAATCTGGTGATGTTTGTCTGGTTGTTGGGTAAAGGTGGAGCTGGCTGAGCGTCTGTGGAGTGAGGTCATCTTTTCTCACTGTGTGTCTCACACGGAGGTGTGTTAGGGCTCTGTAAACAGTGGGATGCTTCTTCACACGGCTTCCTCCCGGGTCATCAAGGGTGCCCTGGCTCTCGATCTCACCAGTATTCACGGGGCTCTCAGCTTGTTCCTGACTCAGCTGGAAGCTGCCACTCCGTGCAGCCACACCCGCACTGCCTGGGAGAAAGGCCCAGGCCCAGGGCAGTTGGGGCGACCAAGCAGGGACAGGCAGGGGAGAAGAGGCTGGCTCCGGGCCGCCTTCCTGCCTGGCCTGGGCTGCGGCTTCTGTCAGGAGGCCTCTGTGTCCGAGTGTGCTGGCCCACCCCACACCCGCTCCACGTCACTGCTGGTGCCAGAGGATGTGTGCTTGACACTGAGGTCCCCAGCCCTGCCCACTCTGTAGAGGCCCTTAACCAAATTCCCACTCGGAGGTGACCTCTGTCCCCAGGGCTCTGACCGGTAAGTGCGTCACTCTGGCGGAGGTGGCGTCATAGCGCGGCTCTCATCCTGTTCCGTGTGAGCTCTCCCAAGGGCGCGTCCTGGTCCCACCTGGAGCAGGTGTCTCGGAGGAAGTGGAGACGTGGCCTGCCCACAGGAACCTTGAACTCTCCCCTGGTGCCCTCGGACAGTGGTGGACCCCAGTGGAGCAAGAGTGTCCCAGGTCCACCTGCACCCTGGCAGAGCTGGAGTGGCTCAGGAAAGCACGTGGTCCCGAGGAACCAGAGGAGGAAGGTGTGAGGTGAGATCTCCGTCCCCAGCGTGTGCTCCAGTGTGGAATGCGTGTGCTGGGCTGTCTCCCTCAGGAGCGACACATGCCCAGCAGGTATGAACCATCCTTAGATGACTGTAGGTGACATTCAGTTCCACTGAATCTTAAAACAGGAGAAGTATTGTGCACCCTTTTTCTCCCTGGATCCCTGGTACTCCATCGGGGGATCCCACTTGGTGGGACTGTGTCCTTAACAAGCAAGCATTTGCTGATGTCGCTTCTGAACAGCGTGGTCCTTGCGCTGAGAGCCAGATATGCACCAGTGGATGTGCCTCAAATTCAGTGACCTTATTTTGTTCCCAGTGCTTTTATTTTTAGTTATCCTCCTTTTATAACAAGGAATGCTGGTTTTTCCATTTTCACTTGTGATTTTCTTTTCATGGTGGTTCTTTTTAAAATAAATACAGTTAAATTTAAAGTTTGGGTACAATGGTATTGTTCGGGAGGAGGACTAAATTCTTGCATTCTATGGCACAGCAGGGAGAATAGTTACCAGCAATGTATACATCTCTCAAAATAGTTATGAGAGGAGTTTGAATGTACTTATTAAGAAAGCGACAAAAGCTTAAGGTGCTGGGTCAGTGAAGTACCTGAGCTGACTGCTGCTCAAGGTAGGCGTGAGTCAAAGCGTCAAGGTGCATGTACACATACTATGTGTCAATCAGCTGCTTTAACTGTTGGTGAAAGGAGAATAGGAAAATTGTACTTTGACAGCCTTCCTCCATGTCTTATTTAACACACACGTAGTTCTTGCTCTAAGGCTAAGTATTACTCCAAATGCTTCACAAATATTAACTCATTTACTCTCAGGATAATCCTATAGGTGAGGAGACTTCCCGAATGTCACAGAGCTAGTACAGGGCAGGGCCTGGGACAGAGCGCCAGCCTAGACGGGGTGGGAAGGTCAGAGGCCTGGGCTCCAGTGATGAAGTTCAGGTTCCAGTCAACAGCCTGGTACTTAACTTAGTCCTTTCCAGAGATCGCTCTGGTCTGGACTCTATGAATGGTTCGTGGTTTCACTTAGCCATGCATGAGTCAAAACAGCACAGTTGGCAGCCAAAACCCTAAGACAACACCCCTGAATTTCCCTTGCCCTGATTCTTAGCAGCGTTCAGCACAGCGAGCTTCTCTCTGCCCCTCATCACGCTGGGAGACTTTGGAATTAGGCTATTGTGCCGCTGCATTGAGCCCTCCAGCTCTTCTTGGTTGGGCTTAATTCTTCCTAAGACTGGCTCTCTGGGAGACCCAACAATTCCTAAAGGAGACCCTCCATTTTATCATTTGATAGATAGATAATTAATGCAATTAGAACATGATATCCTTCACAACACCAAGTTTCTGTAGAACTCTGTTGCTATTACTGCCCTTTTAAAATTACACTTAAAACGATAAATCTGCTCAAGAACCAGCTGTCAACCTCTGCCATGAGAAAATCTTGTAGGCAGGGAAAAATCAATCTCATTTCGGAAGTTAACTTTATATTCTTTGCTGGACAAGTAGAGAAACCACAGTTAAAGGAAGTTAATTTCACCCACATTCACGTCCCAGTGGCTTTCGCCACGCTATGTCATGGACTTCCTTGTCATGAATACATGGTGCAGATCCTGGGAGACAGGGACCCAGACAGGAGGAGGCTGCCGGTGCCAGGGCTCAGGGGCAGGCTCGGCAGCTGCCCGTCCAGCAGGCAGATGATGGCACTCCGCCCTACTGCGTCTGGTGCCCCCAGGCCCAGCCGCTGACTGACAGATAGCCCAGAGTCCACTGACCCCACTGAGCCCAGAGAACACAGGCTATGAGCCCAGGACCCCTGTCATTGCACATGGAGAAAAGCATCATCCGAGAAAATTCTATTTCTGTTTCAGTAACACAGGAAACAGGGCACAGGAAAATACACTTAAGGTGCAATCAAACCATGGCAACGGGACAAAAAGAAAAGTAGTAGTTTCAGAAAAATCCAGTGACTCAGCTATGATTAAAAATGAGTCAACTATGATCTTAGAACTAAATGAAAAAATGCTCTGAGGTAGACACTTCCCAAGGGCGCTTACCCACATTGTCCCTTTGTCCCACAAGTGAGCATTTCTGGAGCGAAGTGCCTCGGTGGCACCAGGGAGATGAGACGGAGGTAACCCCGTCCTGCCTGGGAGGCGGTTAGAGCACGGGGGCTGAGGAGCAGGGAGAAGCTGGTGGGACGGTGCACAGCCGCACGGCCGGCGCAGGGAGAACGGCCACGCCCCAGGACCTAGCGCACGGGTGAGGCAAGGCTTCCCCGGAGAGAGCCCGCAATCTGAGTCTTGATGGATGTGCAGTTTCAGCCACACAAAGATTTCCAACAGCTATTCTAGGTTCTAACAACATCCGTGGACTAAACAGAGTTCCCAACCTCATGTAGCTTCTACTCTAGTTGGGAGAGAAATATCACGAATAACGTATATTAGGACGTACTGATAAGCATGATGGGAAAAATCGAGGTGAAGAAAACATTTGTGGGTGAAGGTAGAGGGGGCTGCTACTCATTATAATGTCGTTAAGCAAGGCTGCTCGGAAGAGTGATACTTGAATCATCCTGAGGGAAAGAAAAAAGCAAGGCATGCCTAAGTCTATAAATTGGACATAAAAATATTTTAGGAAGAAGAAGCAGTGAGTACAAAGGCTTGACGAGGAGCTTGTTTGGTGTATTCGTGAAGGTCAAGGGCGGGCCAGGGGTGGAGCTCAGTGGGGCTGTGCCTGCCTCGCAAGCCAGATTCCTGCGTTCGATTCCCAGTACTGCCAAAAAACAGCAAGCGAGAGAAGCGAGCAAGTGAGAGAGAAAGGGAGAGAGGGGGAGGGAGTGAAGGAGGGAGGAAGGTCAAGGAAGGGCGTGTGTTGGGTGGACAGAGAGAGGAAGAGAGGCACAGAGTCAGAGAGCAGACCCGAGCCAGCCCGTGGGCCTTGCACAGGCCGAGCAGCTTTTAGGCTTTACTCCGGGGACATAGGAGGTGCTGGAGGGCTCGGGAAGCAGTGACACAGTTTGGACCAGTAAGCAGCCCTGCCACCCGGAAGCCGCGCCAAGGGCACACTTTTGATGTGGGTCATTACAGCATCAGTGTGCAGGGCAGACCGATGAGAGAGATGACAGGAGGCCCGATGACCACTGGGACGACCACGGAAGTGGCTCGGTTAAGAAACAGAAAGGGACCCAAATTCCTAAACGGCGACACAAGCTGGAGGATGAAGGAAGGATTTCAGACGCACGTAGAAGAATTTGTCAGAAATGAGGCATGTTAGGAGAGAGGAGGGCGAGGGCCTCGTGTCTAAACTCACACGAGCGGCAGCTCTGCCATCGAGTCAGAGGAGAGCAGACGGAACGGATTTGGCGGGAGGAGGTGGAGCAGCCCGCTCAGGCCTGCCCATGGTACTGGACGGACGCCCGCCAGCACCTGGGCGCGTGGGCACGGCGCACAGGGACGGCTGTGCTTGGACACAGACCTGGAGTCACCTTCCGAGGTGACGGCAGGAGCGAGGAGACAGAGACAGCACATCTGGAAACAATATGATACTGAAAGTACCTCACTCTGCGCTGAGATACAGCAGTGAGAAATAACCTGGAAATGAGTGACAGAAACCAGCCTGATCCTTGCGTCTCTGGCGTCAGCCCTCTCCCGACACACGTCCTTGATCTTGTCTTTCAGCCCTTTTCCTTGGCCGGTCTCCTGAACAAGCCGTCTCGCTCATGTCGGTCTGGACTCGCCGCGTGGTCCTGAGCGGACCTTGTGCTGCCTGGGCCGGTGACGACCGACAGCTCTGAACTTCTGACTGAGCTACTCAGACTCTCCATGGGGCTGAGCCCTTCATTTTATGTTGTGGCGCCCAGATGCCTGGAATCCCTAGGGTGACTTCCTGCCTGATCCGACCATTAGCTGAGAATTTGTTCTGCTGCTACGCATGAAGAAAAGGAAAATTATTGCCTCTTTGTCCCGAAACTAAGCAGACAATGGCTCCCACTGGATAGAAGAATAAAGATGACTATCAATTCAAATGAACAATTATGCCTGTTTTTCTCACAGAGCCACCATAGGTCTGCAGGAGCTCAGCCTGAGAAGAGACGGGGCCGGGGCGCCCTGCAAAGTGTGTGCGGGCGGCGGAGAATTACCGTTCTGGGACTAGAACGGAACTGTACTTCAGAGTGCATTTTCATTATATAAAAAAGAGCTCAATTATGATAAATAAAAAGATCAGGAAAATTGCAGGGAGAGATGAAAAGCTCCACTGAGCTGCTATCCTACCCACCAACAGGCCTGCTTGGAGTCATTGCCCTAGAAAAGATGCTAGTTTCAAATCTCTATCACTGTTCTCTTTCTTTGATCTCTTCCTCAAAGCCCAAATCACTAATTCAGAATTCCTTGCCATGTTGGGTTCTTACGTGTCAGGATTATAATAAGGCATCAGTGAAAGTTTATCAAATTCTTCTAACTAGTCTAAGTAGCATATTTTACTTTTTAAAATTCCCATTAAGTCACTGACCCTGATGTTTTCTGTCTACACTGGCACTTTCCCAGGAGAGAGACAAAAAAAGAGGGCCAGAGAGAGCTCTCACCTCCAGTGTCGCGTGGATGACGCCCCCAAACAAGACAGTACATGTGATCAAACCGCACGCACACGAAGGACAGAGTGGGCGGAAGTTCAGCTCCATTGTTAAGTTTTACAACAGCGGCCCACTCTTTGGAGGCTGGTGATGAGTTGGGTGAGAAAGGGGCTCCACGGTGCTAGTGACGAGGGTGGGCCTGGCTCACTGGTGCCCTCCGTGAGCTGCACACGTGTGACATGTGGCCTTTTATGCATGTGTGTTATACTTCAACAAAACCTTTACACTAAGGCCTGGCACTTGCATTCCTGTCCTGGCCGGAGACCAGCACCTTCTCACCAGGACTCAACTCCCAGCAGCGATCGGTGAAGCTGGATTTTCTGTGTGGGACCAAGCTGCACATCACAGAGCACTTGGCATTCCCACCCTGGGCACTGATGCCCGTGGTGATGCAGAGACAGTCCAGTGTAAAACACCCCAGCACCCTCCAAACGTGTGTCCTCATGGAGACAACACTGCCCTGTCAGAACCCACTAGGCCAAGCAGCCTCGGCGGTCACTCTGAGCTGGAGCGCCTCGTGGAGCCCGCCGTAGCAGACCAGCAGCTGTCTCTCTGGTCCTCCCCTGGGGCCCCGGGACGGAATCTCCCAGCCTACTTGCAGCTCTTGTCCTGTCATGCTGCTGGGCCTCACCCCAATCTCCCACTTCCTTCCCTCTGCTGTTCTGCCAGCAGGTGCTGAGGTGACACAGTCAGTCCCCACGTGCCCAGCGCCGGCCTCACGCCACTGCTGGCTGGACTTCAGTCAGCAGGAAGCGGCGCCCAGCACCGGAGCTGCCGAGACTCCATTTCCCCAGGCAGCTGAGCAAGGCACCAGAGGGAAGCTGAACCCAGACCGAACCCAGCTCTTACTGCACCCCGAGGGGCTCTCTGAACAGACCTCTGGGTCCTTCACACAACTCAAGGGGGTTGGCTCAAGCAGGGGTCGGAGTGGGCAGCTGGCCGTGTGCAGCTTCTGGAGCAGCCATTACCCAGGACAAAAGAGGAAGGGCAGCGAGTGACACAGGAGAGGAGACGCAGCAGATCTGTAGGCTCTGTGGGAGCCACCTGAGGCCCTGCACAGCTGGCGCAGGCCACTCACGAGAAAGGTCGCCACCCTGAGCACCCAAGTGGAGGCCCCGCGACCCCAGGGCCTCCTCGAGGCCTCGCCCCTCGCAGAACTTTGCCACCCGCAGCTGGGCTGCAGCACGAGTTTTGACGGAGACAAACCACACTTGAACCGCCAAAGGCACCTGCGAGCCCCGGAGGCTCTCTCCGTGCGCACCGGCGTCTGACCCAGCCCGGCGAGGAAGCAGCACCCGCTTTCCTAATGGCATCCTGCTCTCTGGGGGAAAAAGCACAACGGACTCGGAGGGCTCCGTGAGCAGAGTGAGTCACAGCAGGCCGCTGGCCGCACCGCGGGGGTCAGGGCAGGAGGAGGAGGGGCTCCAGAGGCCCCCGGGAGACGCCGCGGGGATGTTCCCGGCAGCGTCGGCTCCGAGGAGCAGCTGACGCTGGACACGTCGAGTTCTGCTGAGCCCTGTGTCTGTTGAGACATTGACCTTCTGACTGGCTTCGTGGAGCCTGTTTTGCACGTGGGGAAATTGAGGCTTGCGTGACTAGATGACACTGAAGGACACGGCCCAGGGAGCACCGACGGAGAGGCTTCGCCGCCGCCCGAACACGGCTTTCCATCAGCGTGAGCTGCTGCTCCTCCCGCCTGCGTCGGGCCTCCACTTGGGTGCTCAGGGTGGCGACCTTTCTCGTGAGTGGCCTGCGCCAGCTGTGCGGGGGGCAGCTGCCCGAGGCCTCTCTCCGGCCACTGCAGACTTCGGTGTCCCGCTGGGCGCAGCTCTGTCCCCTCCCGGTCGGGCGAGGAGCAGCCCTCCCCTGCCGGCTCGCTCCCTCCACAGCCCAGCCACACCCCTACAGCTCAGACCAGGGCACACCAAGCCAGGGAGACACGGGGAACCAAGAGGCCCCCAGAGCTCGGTTTTCAATAGAAAACTGAACCCAACACCTATTTCCATCAGACTCTCCAAACAAATGACTGAAAATAGACGTGAGTGTCCTCCGCTCAGGATGCCCGGAGATGCCCTAGCCCGGACTATCCCTGAGCTACATCCAGCTTTCACTTGTGCCCGGGAGCTGCCTTTACGGGAAGGAACTACTCCAGACTCAGTGTCCCCAGGGGCAGAAAGCAGGCTCGAGCCGGGGGAGGCTGGCAGGACAAGAGGCCGGACAACTGCTTCAGGGAACAGCGACTCCTGGGGAAATGTTTCCGAAGGAGACGGCCGTTTCTCACGGCTGTGCACGGACCAGGTGTCACTGAATTGTTCTTTCAGGGTGGTCAGGTTTAGATTATGTGAATTTCAGCTCAATAAAAGTTTATTTTAAAAGTCTAGGATACAGTGCAGACCATGGTAGATGACAGAGCAGAGGAAAAATACAGACGCCTTAGAGCGCCGGGCTCCAGTGTGAGGTTTTCCGTGCCCCGCCGCGCCGGGCCCCACCGCCGAGGCCCGCTGCTTCCTCCGCCCGCGGACTATCAGTCTCCCCTCCTCAGTCCACAGCTCAGGTGGTCCTGCACAGCGCGACAGTGGCCTTCCCGCGCTTGCCTGATGCTCCAAGGCAGCCTGTGCTGACGTGGCAGGTGCTTCGGGGCCACACCCGTTCTCCGCTTCCTCACAATAGCCCCACACACACGACGTGAGACGTCCTCTCAGGAAGCCTCACACTGGCCTATCTGACCCTGTTCCTGCTCATTCACCCTGCGAAATCCTCCCGCATTTCGTTGTGATTTATTAAACTTCTCAGAGGGGAAAAGGAGAGTAATGGTTAGACTTTAGCAGCCCGGAGTTCAAATAGTCATTTGTATCATTCCCTTGTTAAGGGCTTTCTATAAATTGTTTGATAAAAGCTATTTGCATTTTAGGGCCGGGGAGTTAGCTCAGTGGTTCCGGCGCCTGTCTTGCAAGCACAAGGGCCGGGGTTCGATTCCCCGGTAACCACATAACAATACTGAGTGTGGAGACCCACACCCAGCAGCAACCAGTACCACATACCACAGTGCCGGGCGTGGTGGCTCACGCCTGTAATCCCAGCACTCGGGAGGCAGAGGCAGGAGGATTGCTGTGATGTGAGTTGGAGGCTGAGCTCAAGGCCAGCCTGAACCACAAAAGCGAGACCCTGTCTCAAAAAAAAAAAACTAAAAAAAAAAAAAAAAAAAAAACTATTTGCATTTTAAAATCTATCAGACTAGATGATAAAGATATACAACTATATCTTTATATATACCCTTAGACAACTAAATTAAATTTACTTCAAAATTCAGCTCCATAACATATAATGTGCTGTTAGGGGTTGGATTTTTGAATAGAAATAAAAGATGTTCATAGAAAACTTGTGAAATCCAAATAAAGTATACAGCTTAATAATAATGTGAAAATTTCTTGGTTTAGTTGGTTCGTTTGCAGTACGGGGCGCCAAACTCAGGACTTGGAGCTTGCCTGGCAGGCGCACCACCACTGAGCTATATCCCTGGCCCTGTTTACCAGTTTCTTGGTTTTGACAAACATCTCATAGTAATATACATTATTACCACTAGAGGGAGCGTCGTGAGGGATACACAAGAACTCCTTGCAACTTTTCCGTAAAACAAAAATTATTTTTAAAAATCAAAGAAATTTTGTGAGAAGTGCATCATTTATGTGAGTAGCAAGGCCAAGCTCCTCATGCTGCACAATCTCCGGACCTTTCATCGGTCTCTGCTCCCAGCTCTCCCTTCCTCCCCACGCCAAGGCCACCTGGCCCAGCCACTGCTGAGAGCCCAATCTGCCAGCCGCAGGGGCCAGCACCGAGGCCCTGGCATGGCCCGGCTCCCTGGGGCAGGCTGATTACACTGGAGCACTTCCAGCGTGGAAAGGGCAGCGTTTCACCCTTGCTAGAATAGATGCTTCCTCTGGATTTGGATTCGTCTTCCCTGAACACAGTGTTTCTGTAGAAATTACCATCCGTGAACTCAGATATTCCACATGCCATGGCCCCTGATCAAGGGACCCACCTCACACCAGAGAGGCACCTGCTGGGCTCGTGTACAGAATCCACTGGGCTCGCCACACGCCCCACCCTGGAACAGCAAGCAGCGGCTAGGGTCAGGTGAGGTGACAGCACCTGGCCGGCCTGGGGCAAATTCCTCTGTCAGGCTGTTTATGCCCCGAATCGGTGGCCTGGGTATATGGTGCTGCTACTGCTACCGCCAAGACTGAAGAGTCCCGAAGCCAGAAGAGGGAAATGGAGGAGGCGTTCACTGTTACCCTCACTGGCCCAGCAAAGATTACACTGGTTTGTCTTTTCTGTGGATGCTAACGTGCCCCAGCAGCCCGTGCTCCGCAGGCCTAGAGATCTTAGATCCGAGGGGAAGAACCAGGGTGGGTGCAGCAGTTACTACGCCGGCCAGGCTGGCTGAGCCTGACTCCCGCGCGCAGGCTGCACTGCTGTCTGCGATGAGATGAGATAAGGACCAGCTCGTCTGTGTGCAGACGACCCTTGGGCGCCCGTCCCTCTTTCCATGCTCGTGACTAACATCAGTGGGAAACTGGAACAACTCGACGTAGGCAGGATCACCAGCGCCCAGGCCGCTCAGGGCCAACGTCCCAGACAAAAATCTCAAGCAGCTAAGGTGCTTGCTGAGCACAAAGGCACTGAGAACGGGCAAGAGAAGGTGACTAGGACACAAGGGTGAGCGTGCGGCCAGTTACAGAAGCCAGGACGTACGCTGGGCCATAGACACTTCTTCCCCTTGAAGCCAGTACGTTTTGTAACGAATATGTACCTACAGGGTGCTCCCCGGGAGCGCCTTCTGTCTCCGGAAATTCATCAGACATTTGCAGGGGCTCCACCACACCTCCCCTGCCCTGCTGCTCTCCAGGAGAAACAACCAGGCTTCCCCAAACCCTCTTACTAAAAACGGGAAGTACCACAGATCAAGATGCGATTTGTACGTACACCAGTTTCCCATGACGAATGCATTTATTATGCATTGCAAACAAATACTAATAAACAGATAACTGTAAGGATGGAACAAATTCTCTCAAGGCACACACTTCTTGAGGTACCTTAGCAAACACAAGGAGATGAATTCCAGGCCCAACTGATAAAGCAAGAATGTTCATAGCAGCTGTATTCATATCATGCAAAAAGTTAGAAACAGCTTACATATTCCTCAGTAATGAAAAGATTGTTATACTATATGCACAATTTATAATTTTACATAAAAATGGAATACTACACAGAAATAAGAAACAAGAACCAAGACAATAAGCAGTGTCACAGACACTGGTGAGACAGACGCAAAAGAACAGAAACCGATTCTCTGTGCGTAAAATTCAAAGATGCACAAAAGAGAGGATGAATGTCAGAGCTGTAGTTACCTCTGGAGAAGCAAACGTGTCAGGAAGAGGCACAGGCGAGTTTCCGGGGTGACGAAAGTGTTCACTGCAGATGTTTGACACAAGCGCGACACCAGCATTGTCTGCACACACACACATGCTCACACACACACACACGCATGCTCACACACGCATGCTCACACACGCACGCTCACACACACACGCATGCTCACACACACACATGCACGCTGCTCACACACACTGCTCATGAGTCTCCCAACTTCACAGTAGGTCGGAAAGAGACAAGGGCTGAAGGCTACTTCCAGCTGGTTAGAACAAGGACTTAAGAACAGGAGAATTCAGACTAGAGGGCTGACTAGGCAATATACTTTGATTTATTAAAAATACATTTTACCTTGATTTTCAGAAAAATCTATTTCATTGTTTCTCGTAAGCTTTGAAATGGTGTGTTGGTGCCAGTTAATCTAGAGGCCCAATCTGTCCAGATTTCAAGTTTCTTCAACTCCAAGCAGAGGCATTCTGAGGCCCCACAGGTCTTTATGCTCATATTCAAATGGAAGCACTGAAAACATCCTGCCGGAGCTCTGAGCAATTCACCTCCCCACAGGACACAGCAGTCTGGAGACGTGCTTACTGCTCATCCTCTGAGGAGAGATGATCTGTGACTGAAAAACGGAGACCTTTATTCACAACTCTTCAGGTTTTTCCCTAAAAGGCAACATTTTGGCAGGTGACTACAGCAGCAAAGGTGATACAACAGGACACGAGCTGTGCACAATTCAGGGTTATGGTTTAGAGCTAAAGCATTTCCCCAAAGTCTCATGGGCTGGGGGCGGGTGGGATGTGGAGGACCTGAACTTACCTGACATTTACCCACCGATCAGATTAGCTCAGTGGCTGACTCGCTGGGAGGAGGAGGGGCCTGGCTGGGGTGGTCATTTGGTGTCAAATAATCCCGCTCTCCTGTAAATTGTGGACGTTGGATATATAGTCCTAGAAATGGACAAGTAACTGACAAAGACAGGACTTCCGGCAGTGAAGTGTCCCACTCACCTCCCACACGTGGGATGTTCCCATTTAACTTACTTAATCTTTGTCTCAGCAGGTGAGGGACACTTTATTATCCCTAATTTCCTGATTTTGAAAAGTACAGCTCAGAAAGATCAAAGCAACCTGGCCAAGGTCATTCAGCTAATATTCAGAGTGACGAATCTGCCTCTATTATCAGGAAGCTTGGCTCTGAGAACTGGTCACATGGCAGCTTTGAAGGGCACTCCTGTGGTGCAACTGCCACTCATGGCACAAAAACTACAGGTGAATCACAAGGTCAAACCTGTAACAACAAGAAAAGCTCCAGCGTGCAGCTGTCTCTGTGAGGGACCCAGATATTTGACAAACTCAGTGACCTGTGAGCTGGGAGTCACAGGACTAGCTAAGCAAGTGAGGGCCCAAATACCTGCAAGGAATAGGGACTTAATTTCAATGAAATAAGTGCTTTAATACATAGCCTTACTTAAAGTGGAGGACTATTCCCTTCTTCACAGAGCAAGATACTCAGTGAGCATCTTCGTGTAAGATTTTTACTCATAATATTTCTTTTTTTTTTTTTAGGTTTTTTTGAGACAAGGTCTTGCTTTGTAGTTCAGGCTGGCCCTGAGCTCAGTTTCGAACTCACATCACAGCAATCCTCCTGCCTCTGCCTCCCGAGTGCTGGGATTACAGGCGTGAGCCACCACGCCCGGCACTGTGGTATGTGGTACTGATTGCTGCTGGGCATGAGTCTCCAAGCCCAGTATTGTATGTGGTTACCGGGGATTGAACCCGGGTCCTTGTGCTTGCAAGATAGGCGTTGGAACCACTGAGCTAAATCCCCAGCCCTCACAATATTTAAGCCTTTAATACATCATAGTGAGGGAAAAGTTCCAGCCCTTCCCTATAGATAAGGAAGTCAGAATCCAGAGAAATGATAGAATTTGCCCTAGGCCATATCATATGACAACAGGTGAGTTAGTACAATAGATACCGAAATCAGATTGGCTGAATCTAATTCAGCCACAGTAACTCCTTCTTTGGTGGCCTTGTATACTTGTCTTACCTGCTTGAGCTTCAATTTTCTGATCTACTAAATATTTTATCACTAGGATGCTTCTGGTTATATGTAACTGAAAACAACTCAAAATGTTTTAAGCAATAAGGAAATTTTACCTCATAAACAAAGGGTTTCCAAGGTCAGGTATTTCAGGATTAATTAGTGACATCACTTGAGATCTACATTTTTCCCAGTTATCTGCCATGCCATCCTCAAAGTGTTAGTTATGTCCCATAGTCCAGCTTCATAATCCTAAGATGGCTGCTAGAATTCCAAGTGCCACATACAGACAGGACAATATACAGAGCAAGGAGCGGAGCCAGATGATCTTATGGAGCTCTCTTAAACAGCAAAGAAGTTTTTTCCAAAGTCCTGTGACAGTAGACTTGTTCTTAAATCCCATAATCAAGAATTGAGTTACTTATTCATATCCAAACCAACCATGGCCAAGGAGACTGGAAAAGCTACGGTTCACTAAGACCAATAAGGCTCACTTCTGAAGTAAATTCACACAGGGAGGGGTAAAAACCCAAACAATGTCAGGTCATTTTCTCCCATTAAAGAAATCTGCGAGGGCATCCATCTCAAATGTCCTCCCAAAGTCTCAAGTGCTCACAGGTAGGGCTTTTGGAAGGTGGCTGGGTCGCGGGGGACCTGCACTCGCCAGTGCACTGTTTTAGCAAGGGAAGAAAATTTGCTGAATTGTTATATCTTTACTTAGAAATTGAGATTTGATATGCAAATTGAAACCGAATCATGCCAGAAATGATAATTTTCTTATTTATATATAGATACATTAAAGTAAAGTAGTAAAAATTGTAGAAAGAATAATTTGAGAATATAATTACCACTGCAGCAAAACAACACCGTAACATCAGACAGATTACAGCACGGAGGGTCTAGCTTGCCCTCACTCTAGCAAACAGCACCACCGATACGTTGCAACCGCAGGTAAAAAACAGCACGGAGGGCCTCAGCTCATCCTCAGAGTAGGGTTCCGTCTAGCACGCTCTCTTGCCTCGTGTTCTTTTTTCCTCTTATATAGCCTCTCCAGAAATAGGCAGGCTGTTACCAGTCACTTCCAGATTCTCTGGAGGGGGGACCAGTCCCTCCCAGAAGTCATGTGTGACTATTTTGCATATGTGTAGTCAGAGGGGGAGGGCTCACTCTCCCCCAACTGAGTACACCTTCAAGGACACCTACGTCCTTTCCCAAGTTTGCCAAGTTCTCCAACACAATAACCTTTACCTGCACTCATCACTGGCAGTTCACAGCTTACGTTACTGTTGGGATGTGTTAGGACATGACTGTTAGTCACAAGAGGTGGGTCACTAGGAGCGTAGCCTGGAAAGATGTCCTCCCTGCTCCTGTGCCCTGGAAGCCACAGGCGGAGCACGTGTTCTTGGCCGTGTCCTTTCACCAGGCCATTTCTGCCCAATACCCAGACAGCTGTAGCCTGAGACCACAAGCAAAGGAACCCCTCCTCCTTCAAGTTGCAGGCGCTGAGTATCCCGCCTTGGGGGCAGGAAAGTGAGTAACATAACATCTAACTCCAACCTAGACGGGGTTGCCTGGTAAAAACAAGACAGCCAGTTAAATGTGGGTGTCAGATACATTTCATATAAGTGGAACATATTTATTCTAAGTAATATTCAGTTATATGAAATTAAAATTTAACTGGCTAATATTTTTATTTGCTAGATCTTGCAGGCTTGTTACTAGAACTACTAAGGAGACTAAAATGGAAAGAAATGTGTAAGGAGTGAAATTCTATCTTCCAAAAGGAGAAGCCTTGATTATTTCATTTAAATTTAATACCAAGGATGGTAAAGCTTTTACCAAAACACAAAGCAAAAATATACTGCTATGGAGAAAAACTGAGGCACAACTGATCTTACATAGCTGTCTCTGTCATTTGTTCTGATTCCAGTCCAAAGAAAAACTCCTATTTGCTAATAGTAACAGGCTTCCTTTGGAATTAATTTAGGTATTTCACTTGAAATAGGTCATTTTGAAGAACAATAACCAGTGTTTAACATTACATGTAAAATAAGATCTTGTGTTTTTCATACTTTCAATTGATCAAGAAATAACTTTAATGAAACAGTAAAAGTGATGTATTGGATGACTGAATATCATACATTTTAAATTAATTAAAATGTACTTTCAAATAAAACTATACTATTTACATTTAAATTAGTTTAAAATGTATCCTATAAACTCCTATATACTGCTAAAATTTTTAAAGAAGCACGATTGATATACTATGGAAAAAGCTCAAGAACCATGTAAATGCTCCAGAGGACAATGACTAAACTGCAGGGAGGAAACTAAAAACAAACGCAGTGAACAGTCATCAAGCTGGAGCACGGTAGCTATTTGCCCGACAATGGCAATAACTGCTTTAAGTAAGAATGGTCTAAATACATCCTGTCAGACTGGATTTCAAAAACAGGACCTAATTACATATGATAACAAGAAATCCACTAAATGTAAAAACTTGGCTAAATTAGAAGGGAAGGGTTATCCCAGGCAAATACTAATTAACAGATAGCTGAAATAACTACAGTAACACCAAAGAAAACTTAGAACAATGAAAATTATCAGAACAAAGGATGTTGCTAAATAATGATGAAAAGGTTAATTCTCCGAGACATGACAGTTCTTAACAAATGTGAGCCTAACGAAGAACACAGAAATGCAAGAGGTGAAAACTAACGTAACTCGAGGAGAAACAGACAATATAACCGTGGTGGAGACTTCAGTGCATTTATGACAGTAGTTGGTAGGCAAGCAAGAAGATCAGTATTAATGACCTTAAAGCATTATAAATCCACTTGGTCTAATTGACAAATAGAGACTGTCTCAGCAAGTACACATTCTCCTAAGCCCACACAAAACATTCAGCAGAATTGATCACATTCTGGGCCATAAAACAATAAATTTCAGAACTATCACAATATATATTCTCAACCACAGTGGACTTATGTTAGGTCTGGGCCAGCAAAACTTGTTGAGAGATAAAAGACCACAAGAGAGACATGGAATTTCTTGGAGGAGGTTCAGGGGACCCCACCAAAATGGAGCCCCAGACTGATGTGCTGGCAAACAACAAAGGCGCCCGCAGCAGCTGAGTGCAGGTGTTTGCTTTAGGTTAGCAAGGCAAGCAGCAAGGCAGGTGGATCGAGTTGGTGAAACATCCTGTCTCCAAGACCTTTGGGTTCCCTGGAGCTAGCAGTCTCCCCACCCCAGTCAACCCGGGAAGACACTGGCCTGTTGGATGTCACAGCGAACTCCACAGAACTAAATTAGAAGTCGCAACAGCAAGACATTTTAGTGACCTCCCCCCTTCCTCTGACCTCGCTTCATCTCTCCCAAACATCTGCTCCTGTGTTTCCTACCACCTCTCCTTTGTTTAACTCAATTAATTTATATTTTGAGTTTCTCATATAAGAGAAATTATGAGATATTTAACTGTCACTTCTGGGTTTTTCACTCAACATTTTGGGTTCAAGCTCTGTCCATTGTCCTGCTAATGACGTGATTCCAATTTTTTATGGCTGGATAATATTTCAATATAGTACAGTTAATAATACCAAGAATCAGCAAATGAGATTACATCAAGTTAAAAGGCTTTTGCACAGCAAAATGCACGATCAGTGAAGTGACAAAACAGAGTGGAATAAAGGTGTGCCATCTACTCTTCTGACCGAAGACTAATATCTACAGCATCTAAACTCAATATATAATCAACCCAATTGTGGTGAATTAACCAATGGGCAGCTTGCAACACCCAGCTGAACTGAGTCAGCGTGGTCTGGGCGCGGAAGACCCACCTGAGGATCGTGGTCAATAGTCATAAACGAGACCTGGGGGGAGAGAGTGAGCTGTTGTTCCAGAAGCTTGCTGCAGTTGGCTTTCCTGATGCGAATCTGGCTGCTCTCAGAGAAGCTTGGGCCCTCTCTTTCTGGGAATGGCAACTGTTCTCCTCAGGGAGCCCCGATCTTCACCGTGAGCATCACTCGCCTGCTCCAGGGCAGACCCGTCAGCCTGTGGGCCCAGACCCTTCACCCCAGCAACACAGGCTTTCTGGCTTCCACCGCTGACCCTTGGGCCTTCCGGGTGCAGATCCTCGACATGGACAAGCGTGAGATGCTGCCGTGGGCTCCAGGCCAACACCTGGACTCATGGGGGACATTGCCGTAGGCTCCAGGCCTTGGCTGGATTCTTCGGGTCTCTAGTGTGTAGCTAATCTCTTGCATTCCTCTGTGTTTGACTTTTTGGGTAACTATTATAAAAATAATCCTACAAATAGGTCACAGATGTGTAAATATCGTATCTTTTCTCTGGTATGAGAAAATGAAGATGTAAATGAGTTCAAGAATGTATGGTACAGGGCCAGGGAGTTAGCGGTTCCTGTGCCTGTCTTGCAAGCGCAAGGACCCAGGTTCGATCCCCGGTAACCACATACCATACTGGGTGTGGAGACTCACCCCAGCAGCAACCAGTACCACATACCCCAGTGCCGGGCATGGTGGCTCACGCCTGTAATCCCAGCACTCGGGAGGCAGAGGCAGGAGGATTGCTATGTTGTGAGTTGGAGGCTGAGCTCAGGGCCAGCCCAAACCACAAAGTGAGACCCTGTCTCAAAAAAAAAAAAAGAATGTATGGTACATATTGTGAACTAGAAGATACTCAAAGGGAAAAGGGGTGGAGGGGTAAATAACGAGGGGATCCTGTGTTAAACCTACTCCCTTCCAAAACCCTGATGACAACACCAAAGAAATGAGCGAACAAACTACAAAGACGCTTCTCGCACATGGCCTCATGTTCTAAATGTCGCTGGACGACTGAGAGTTGCACTTGTTCATGTCCCTGTATGAGGTCAGTGACGTGCTCCACTTACCGGAAACAAGCGCCAAAAGCGCACTTTGGTTCCCGGGCCACAAAACCCAGCCGTGACTCCGCCCTGGTGGTCAGCGGGCCAGGCTGCCAGGACACAGCACCGGAAGAGCGCGCAGGCTGCATTGTGGGAAACCCGGTCACCCCGACCCCAGTCTGTCGCCTCTGGCAGGTGCTCGTGTTCTGTTACTCAGATGAATATGCGGGACTGCAGATTAGGTTCAGATCAGGGTGTGACAGTGAAAGGCCTGAGGATCAGAAGCCCCGTGCGAGTGTGGGTGGAGCCATCGCCACGAGACAGAGGAACAGCAGCCAGGCCTGCGGGTGGCGTCCTGAGCTAATGAGGCCTGCAGATGGTGACACACGGGCCACACAGAAACAGAGGCCTCCCACTTAGAACTGTGAAAAACGGGGCCACATGCGCCCGGAAAGACCCCAAGCTCCAGAGGACGGTGCAGCCCCTCTGCTGCCCCGACATTAGCCTGGGGGAACCGAGCAAAAACCCCTGGAACCAGCTAATGAAGGGATGTTATTGTAAGCCAGGGTTTGTGCAGTTCCTATGTAGCAGTGGAAATCCAATACATCCGCAGCACCGAAGTCGGAGAACAGACTTCCTAGAACGAATCAGGTGGAGAAGCCCTCCGTCCTTCCAGTACCTCTGCCACAGGTACAGTGTCCTCCACCAGACACTCCAGGAGACCTTGGCCCTGAAAGGTGTCCAAAAGCAACTCATCCTACTGAGCCCCAATGGTCTCAGCAGTTTCCAAGTGAGCTCCACCGAGAAGTTAACAAGACCAGGGCTGGGGGAGGGGGGTCAGCTGGGTATTCTGTGAATTCTTCTCTTCTTTTGAAGAGAAAATCGGTGCTGTCTCCCTGCAAGTCAAGTCCCTGACAGAGACGAGGATTAAAAGTGAAATGCTGCCCCCTTGGGCACAGAAAAGCCTGAAGTGGAAACCATTGAGATGAGGCTCCCGGGCCTCCGCGCTCCGCGGACCTGCGGAGGCGCTTCGCCGTCCTCACACCGCGCACAGGACGCTGCGGAGGCCTTTGGAGAACCGGGAAGAAAACTACGGAGGGACGAAATGTCAGTCAGACATCCTCTTTCCGGAGCTGTGGGTTCACTGCACACTGCGGTTTGTGCAAGGACAGGCGGGGGTCAGCACGGAGATGGATTTCTGTTTGATGATTCTGCTTATAAGTAGATATCTGCTTAGAAAATAAAAGCGATCCATTGCTTTTGTTGTGGGAAACACATACAAAGCCACAAACTATGTTGAAGGAGACTGGAAAATTGTTTTAAAGCTGATCTTTCCCTGAGTACTGGGAAAGAGGACACCGTACCTGGGCTGAGCTCTCCAGACTGACCCAGACCGGAGTATGCTGGACTCTGTCTGGAAGTCTGCAGGTCCAGACAATAAGCCACTTTCCCACTGACTTCATTTTACATAAAACACCTTTCATTTTATTCAGTTGGCACGAGGGTACTGCTGACGCCTTCAACCTTTGTGATCATCTTGTAGACACTTGTCAATTTGCGTTTCCCTAATTGTGAACTGATTTATTTACTGTCAGCCCTGACACTTTCCTGCCGTTTGCCCTCCTTTCCTGCGCCTGCCCGGCTCAGAGCTGTTGTTTGGTCAGTGTGGTGGGCATATGGAGGCACCCATCAGCCCGCCTCTGGGAGCAGAGCTGTCAGCCTCGAGGGCTCTGTGGCAGCAGTTCCTTCCGGGCCAGCCTTAAATTTGCAGCCTGTGTGACAGTCTTCCCTGAACAGCCCCCAGTCCCCTGTCCCCTGTGCAACAAGAGGGAGGTGGCAGGGGACCAGCCCCACACGCCGAGCTCCTGACCAACCAGCGTGCCTCCTGCAGTGCACCACCCTTTGCACTGGAGCCCTTGTGTCCCGGGGAAAGGGGCGAAGGCAGCTAAGACAGAGCCTCTCTAGGCAGCCGGAGGCACAGCCCAGAGCCCAGAGCCCAGAGCCCAGAGCCCAGAGCCCAGGGCAGGCGCAGAGGGCTTCT
Organism: Petromus typicus; assembly: GCA_004026965.1. Taxonomy (NCBI): domain Eukaryota; kingdom Metazoa; phylum Chordata; class Mammalia; order Rodentia; family Petromuridae; genus Petromus; species Petromus typicus. Next base: position 64,837 of record PVIR01003609.1, read on the forward strand.
CCAGCAGCCGGCGGCTGGAAGCCACAGAAGGCCCGTGTCCTGCCCCCGGGCTCCTCCGGGAGACAGCCTGTGCCCCACACTCCTATGCGCGCTGCGTTCTGAAAAGCCCAACCTGTGACAAATCCAAAACTGACCCCAGGCTTCGTCACCTTCCTCCCGGGTTTGTACATCTTCTTCCGACCTGGTCTTAGGCCTCAGCCTGGCAGAAGTTTTCACTCCTCTTATTTAGTAACAAGTATGAGTTTTCCTTGTGTCTGCCGCATGTTATGAGCTCCTGAGAAAGTCTTCTTTGGTCTGTGGCGGAGTGTGGGAAATTCACCACCTCTACTTTTGTGGTAATAGTTCTCGATGCTAACTCGAGCCTCTGAGATTTCGGTGCAGGGATCAGGCAGGGATGGAGCCGGTCCCCTCCACCGGCCGCTCTGCCCACCACTCTGGTAAACACCAGGCTGCCCCTGAACCTGCGCTGCAGTTCCCCAACCTGCCCTTCTGAGGGAGCTGCATCCGAACCCCCACACTGTCCGCTCCACAACACGCTCTTGTAGACCTGCTGGGGCTAAATTTTCCTAGACATTTTTTTGCCTTTCTAGTCTTCTTGCATTTAAGAAATTTCAGAATCATTTTACAAAGCTTGTTTTTGTTTGTTTTGAGACAGAGTCTCACAGTATAGCTCATTCAGACTGGCCTCAAACTCACAGCAAACCTCCTGACTCAGCCTCCTGAGCACTAGGATCACAGGCACACATGTTCACACGGCTTCATTTTGCAAAAGTTTAAACGAGAGGAAGAGAGAGGAGAGATCTAATATTCTGAAGCCAACTGAGCTTCTTACTTTACTGAGGAGGAACTACAACTTCAAAGCTGAGGCTGCTCACCCAGAACAGGTGTGATTTTCCACATACTCGAGTTTTCTCGTCCGTCCTTCAGTGTGAGTTGAAGTTTTCAAGCTTCTTCCCGGATGCTGTGGTCTGAAAGTGTCTCTTCTACATATGCATGCTGAAACCCTAACCACCAATTCAACAGCACCCAGAGGTTCGACCCTCGGGGGAAATGGGCGGAGGGCACAGCCTAGCCATCGGTGTTGATGTGCTAAGAGAGGAGGCTGAGGAGTGCCCGCCTCTGCTACATGGGGACACAGCAAGAAGGTGGCCACTGTGAAGCACGAGACACACCCCCCCGGCCCCGAACCTGTCAGGGCCTTGACCCTGGCCTCTGGCCTCAGACTGTGCGAGAGAAACAGCTACTGTTTCCAAGCTGAGCGCCGTGTGGTATTCTGTGAAAGCAGCACGGGAACCAGACCCCGGACACCTTACTTTGCCGTGTACATATGTACGGATGGGTGATTAATGTATGGTCATATATGTGTATTAAAGTTTTCAAGAATGATTCTCAATTATTTATGGAATAAACTATGTGTCAATAAGAGATTACCCTAAAATAATAAAGTGGTGCAGAGAATAGTTCCGTGTGTGTGTGTGTATGCGTGTGTGTGTGTGTGTGTACGTCTGTCCATGTAAACCTGTGTATCTGCAATGAGAGGGCATCGATCCTATTCTCCCTGCTTTTCGCGTATGTTCCTTAACAGAAACAAAATCCGAGGCTGGAAATCTTTTCTTGGCCATCGCGCATAAAGCCACAAGGAGGGAGAGGCAGAAACAATCACTGATGTCATGAGAGGTCCGTAACCCAAATCAGCACAGGGGCGAAGAGGTAGGTGTGCAGGACCGAGACAGCTCCGTGGAGCCGTGAGGGGAATCCTGCAGAAAAGAGATCACTTTAAAGAGCTTCTACTCACCCACATCTCCCTCGCCACCATCCAGCCTGGACTAAGAGGAATCAACCAGAGACCGACTGCAGGCCCAGAAAACCAGACGCAGCAAGTGCCTGAGTCACACTCCAGCTTTCCCTTCCCTGGGCCAAACCCCTGACGCCTGCAGCTTGAGGGAGCAGAGGTTTCTCTGGCTCACGGCTCAGAGGTCAGTCTGTGGTCACCGGTTCCAGGCAGGAACATCAGGTCAGAGGCGCCCGGCAGGAGAGAGCTCCTCACTCCACTCAGGAAACAGCTGGGGTCAGTGCCCGAGAGGAAGGAGCCAGGAATGAGCCACAGAACAAGGTCAGCCTGCACAGCCCACCCAGAGGTGCCCAGCGGGGGCGCTTCTAACCCCAGGCAGCCCTCCGGCCAGTCGAGTTGATTAAACTAAACCATCAGCATCAACTGGAGGAGCCGCTACACGTACACAACATCTCAATTCCTTTTTATCCCTTACACCTTTGCCCCTTCCCCTTGATCTATTATCGTTTATTTTGCTATTTCTCATGTGAGAGACCACGTGACACCTCAGCTTGTACACATGTCCCTTGCACCACACCTCACAAAGTCAGTTATGTTGAGGGAGTGCCACAACCACTTCAGAAAGTGACAGGAATGACCGAGTAAACGTTAGGAGCAAGGGGGAGGAACTTTTGGCGCAGGAACTTTTCAGGCAGGGATTCTGGGGGGATTAATGGCTGTGTCTTTCACTAATTGTGTCACTTTTCTCTCACTGCTGAGACAAAATATCCAACACTCAGAGTTAAAAGGGGAAAGGGTTTGTGTCCCTTATAGCTCTAGGCGTCTCAGTGAGTAACTGGTTGGCTCCGAGGCAGGGTGGCATGGAGGCAGAAGACAGCAAAGTCCACAAGGGAGCTTACCCATCTTTTGGCCCCTTGGTCTTACCCAGACTCCGTGGGGCAGGCAATGCTCTCACCCCCAACCCTGGTGCCCTGGGCCTGAGCCCTCCAGGAATCGGTCGCACTCTAGGTTCTGCCACTGCTGAAAGCACATGAGGCTTCGGGGATGTCTAAACACAAGCCACAACACTAATATAATTTTTAAAATAACAGTATCACTATACTTTTGGACCACTGCTTCTATTTGTATACCTATCTCCTCTCTCGTTCTAACCACCCACAACAAACTAAAAATACCCAAAGTTAAAACTCCGGTGAATGCACCCAATCTACGGACACCCCGGCCTAGCAGCCCAGCACACTGCAGATGACAGGCTCTTCCCCTGTGACCTCCGAGGCTGCCTGGCAGCTGCACTGTCCCTACCCGGCATCGAGGAAGAATCACACCACACACTGCTAGCTCAGGGAACGACCAAAACAACTTCTACTGAATGGATATCACTTTAGTGGCATCATAAGGTTTTTTTTAAAAAATCCTAAATTAAACAAACCATTGTAAGTTGGGAACTATTTGTATTTCACTTGTAATGTTTTCAATTTTTAGGTTTCATGTGTCTCCTATAACCTTCAAGTTGAGAGACTTGTGGGGACCGTATATAAATGTTACTACAATATTAAAGAGCTTGCAGTCTCATGAGTGTGGAGAGTGTGTACTTTTGGACCACTGATTCTACAAGAATCAGGTTTCCTTGAATGCGCTAAGTGCTGTTGGTTCTCACACGGAATTGAGCCCTCCATGTAAGAACTCAGGGTAATGGGCCACATCCTGGCTTCTGGGGGGGCTGCCCCCTCTCGGAATCCCGGTGTGAACCAGGAAATCTCTTGGCAGGGAGCTGCACTGTGCTGCAACACGCCATTTAGCACATTCTGGAGCGCTGCAACAGAACACCTTAGAGGACAAGCTAAACATTGCTCTGTGCTGGCTCCCTCCATGCTGATCACCCATGTTGCAACATACCGGTGCTGTTTTGCTGGAGTGGTATTTAGATTATATTCTCTAATTGCTCTTGACTATTTTGCTACATCACACACATACACACGTATTCATTTTCGGCATGTTTCAGTTTCATTTTGCAGATCAAACCTCAATTCTATTCCAAGGTGCATTGATTCAACCAATTTTCCTCGTCCAAACACCACGAGAGGTACAATTCAACCTCTGTTTTTTAAGCTGAGCCAACGTGTTTATTGCAATTCCATAGCTATGCGAACTGTTTTACCATGCGCTTTTTGCTGGCACTTGTCCTGGTTTTCAACTCACCCCTTCCCACACACACATTTTTGTCGTTTCCTCATTTCGTTATTTTCCTCCTACTTGCTTCGAGGTTGTATCTTAGTGGTACCTTTTTATTTATCATGCATAACCCAATTTACTTCCAGACACTTCTGCGGCTGATCATCTTCACCTTGTTCTTCATACAGCTTTTCTGGGTTCACGACCCTTGGCCCGTAGTCGCCAGGCACTTGGCCATGTAACTCAGTTGCTCTCGGCGCTCTTCACTGAGACGCACTGGGGTCCGCACGGCTCTAGATCCCTGCTATTCATCTGCTCTGAACTGTATCCAGACATTTCGTCAACTTCTCTCACTTCATCTTTTCCTTTTGATTCCACAGAATGAAAGGACAGTAAGAGAAGACTACAAAGAAAGTCACTCATAAATTAGATGGAATGAACCATTTCCTTGAAAAAGAAATACATACCTAATAAAATTATCATATTCGAAATACACTGAATTCCTGAATATTAAAACCAATCAAATTTTTAACAAATTGGCAAAAGAGCAGATCAGAAAATTTCAAAGATATATGAATACCAAATAAATAGATGAAAAGATGCTCAACATCATTTTTCATTGTAGCAACAAGTACATCAATCACAAGGTAACAATCAACAGGAATTCACACTCACTGCTGATGAGGGACAAGACAGACGACAGTCACTTTGAAGAACAGTTCAGCAGTTTCCTATAAATATACAGTCCATCTCCAAATGCTTCAGCAAGCACACTCCTAGGTACCCATTGCATTTAAAGGTCTGTATGTGAATATCAAAAGATAAACCCTGAAACACCCTTGGTCCATAGGTCGGAGAACTCTGCCATACAAATAAACAAGCTACTGACTCATGAAACTAAATATGAATTTAAAATAAGTTGTGATAAAAGACAGCAGACTCAAAAGGCTACACGTCACACTATGCTACCACTTATATGACATTTTGGAGAAGCCAGAACTATAGAACAGAAGAGCAGACAAGTGCTTCCAAGGAACTGGATGGGGTCAGACAGGATTCTAGGGCGACACACTGCTCTGTTCTGAAGCACGGGCACAGGACTAGGCACTGGGCACGGTCCATCCTGCATGCATGTCACTACACAGAGAAATTAGATCAACTGTCAGGGAAGGCCCGAAAGAGCACACTGGGACCCACAAAGCTGTTTTGGAAATGTGTGACACACCTCAGAAAGGGAGCAGAAATGTACGGAACCAAGCTGCTTTAGAAAATGGGTGTCTTGACCAGATGAAATAAAGCCAAAGTCTCTTTCTGCCAATAAAAGCACAGAATGCTGTATCTGAATCAACTTTTTTACAGGAGTACAAGGTTACGTGTTCTAAACCCACTTTTATAGTGTATTAAATAAAGATAAGTCCAAATCCAATGCCTCCTCTGAGATGTAAGGCGAACTCTTAGTTGCAAGCTCCTGTACAAATGAAAAGAAAGTTAAACACTTCCAACATTCAATGGCACAAAACAGACATTTCCTTTCCAAACGTTACAAATGGAGATACAAAGGAATGGGACCAAAGCAAGTCCAAACTAGCAGGGCAAGCATTAAATCCCACGGTTCCACTTGCCGCATTCCGGGCACTCCATGGCCAACTCCGAAGGGCTTAGGTGGCTCCGCCCCTGCAGCAGTGCAGACGGCTGTAGCTCCAGTGGTTTCTCTCTTGGGCTTGCTCTGCTCCCTCCTTGCAGTTTTCCTGAAGATCACGCTCTTGACTTCTCTGAACTTCTGGGGTCCCCACTGCACGGCCGGCTTCACGCTCACAGTTCACACACTACCCCGTCAGGCGCACCCTGCCTGGCCTCCCAGGTCTTCTTCCGAAACCTGGGTGGAAGCCTTCCTGACACCACAGCTCTTCCATTCTGTAGCACCTAACACCAGCACCTCGAGGATGACGCCACGGTCTGCTGCCAGCAGGAGCAGTAGCCAGGCTTGTCCCTCTTGGCTGTAGCGGCTGAGATCCTGGGTTGCGGAGCACTGTGATCCGACTCTCTAGGCTGCCACCATGCTGGAACGTGGTGCTCTGGGGCTCTCTTCTCAAAGCCGGCTTCACTTTTAAAATTTTGAGGGTGGAGCCCCTCTGTTCCTTATCACGTCCTTAAGCTACTGTTTCTATTCTTCCTTTCCTTCTCAATAATCAAGACCTCCTCTGCTCTATCTCTGCAGGCCCCAACTGTATCAGAGCTTCCTTCTGGCCAAATTCAAAATGTTTTACATCATTCTGGGCTCTTTGCTCTTGATTCTCAACACAGACCTGACTGAAATCTCCCAAAAGCCACCATGCCACATCTTCAACATTCGACTGTCTTGAAATTTCTTCTCCAAGATTAGTTAGACCACCACCCTTAGCCTCAGGTAAAATCTCTGGACACAAGCAAAATGCAGACAAACTTTCTGCCAAGCCATCACACACACAGTTTGGAGTCCAAATGCCAATGCAGTCTTTCCCAGCAGAAACCTGAGTCTGCTCTTCACCAGGTTTCTGATTTGAGCTCTGACAAGAATCTTTCATACAACAGCCTAAGGCCTTCCAGTGACTACTTCAACAGCCGACATCTTTGAGTCTTTCCTAACTCTTCCCCTTCCCACAGACAGGACTAAAGGCTTTTGAGCCACATGGCCAGGTAATTTCACAGCAACAACCCCACTTCTCTGGTAGCAAGTTTCTGTGATAGTTACTTTTTTCTTGTTGTTGAGACAAAATGCCCAACACTCAAAGTTAAAGGGGTTACAGGTTCATATGCTGGATAGTTTGTAGAAGTTTCAGCCCTTAATCAGCTGGCTCCAAAGCAGAGTGGCAGAAGGACAAGAGCTTAAGGCAGAGGAAACGGCTAAACAAAGAGCAATTAAAGAGCCCTCAACAGCACCTCTCTGCCCCTTTATCTTTTCCCGACCACTCGGGGAGGTGGCACTAACACCCTCAATCCACCATTGCCCTAGGGCCTAGCCCCACCATGACTCAATCACACTCTATGAAAAAGCATAGCTTTGGGGCACATCTAATTACAAGGCATAATAGCATATAAACCACCTAAAAGGAGCCAAACTCTTGTCCAGAAAGGAGCTACAAATAAGGAAAGGCAGAATGAACCCTAAGGTACTAGTCAGTATAATTTCCTGATTAATTTATACAGAGAGATTGTGAAGTAATTACCAAGATGTGCACCTACACATTGCTTTCCTAGCTTGGTCACTGAGGAGCCTAGAAGCCATGATCCTTCAAGAGCACTAAGCAAACCCAACACCCAGACCTTAGCTGCCCAATACCATGCTCCAATAAGAAGAGCCAAGTCTTTGAAGAAATGGCTCACTCTCTGGCTGCTTTCAAAAGGAAGATGGCCTTAAAAAAACACTGGGGAGCCAACAGCAAAGAACCCCCAATAGCCAAAATACAAACAATTTGTGCAACAAATTGAATGGCAATTGCACTTTAAACCAAAGGACAAAAAAAAAAATACTAAGGAGTTCACACTAGTATAAGTGACCAAATAAATTTTAAAATGGAAGAATAAATTTCTTTAAAGAAGAACTCTAAGTGAATACAAACACCTCTCCAGGAAGTAGAGCTCAATTTTCATCCCCTGAATGTGGGCTTGACTCTCTTTAAGAGTAAAGGGTCACGGGCACGACTAATAGCAGCAGATTCAGCAGACACTGTTTTAACCCCTTGACACTGTCATGTGGTGAAGACTAGGTGTGTGGAGAGCTAAGAGAGTGCGACATGGCATCCCAGTCAAGTCCTGGGACGAGAGGATGTTGGTGGAGACAATGGCAACAGCCCAATAATGTCTATGATTTAGTGAATAATACTGAGTCCAAATTAACTTCTGAATTTTGACAGATGAGCTGCTATTTACATATGGTGGCAACATTGGCAGATGGTCAATAATGGGAATACAGAACATCTCTGATCTCTGCAACTTACCTACATAAAATTAAAAAGTTACTTAGAAAGTACAGAAAAACCACAGTACCAAAAGTATAGGTAGATTTAAAACTAAGAAAGGAATATTCAGAAGACCATATACATCTTCATAGCAACTTGATCATCACCAGTTTATTTGTAAACATGTTATAAGTCAATAATCAAATTGACAATACTTTACACATTTTACTGTATGTTAGCTTCGTAACAAAATAATCCACTATGCTGTTATAGTTTTGATATTTTAAAATGTTTAATACAAACTGTATTGGAAACACTGAACACAAAAAGGAAACATAGATGGCAGAGAAAGCAAAATATCAAGTGAAACAATATTTCCCCCAAAACCAAAGAAAAAATTATCTGATTACTGGTTCAAAACAGAAAAGGAAATCAGATAATCATATTTCTTAAAAGACAGGAAGTTACACTTCTTTAGTTAACCATTTGAGGTGAAATTATATCTCTACTCAATTCTGTATTTATATTTTATATTTAAGCTGCATTAAGGGGGAAGACAGCAAAAGAGCAAATGAAATTAGTTTAAACATTTGCAAAACAATGGTGTATAAATCTTCCACAAATCTTCTTTGGCAAATAACAGTATCTATATTTGACATTTACATTTTTGTTGAACTGGCTCAACACCTGTAAGAATTAAGAGTCACATCTTGACATGAGTTAAGGTACAAAAGAAACAAAGACATTCAGAAAGCAGAGCACGAGCATCAGCACTTCACATTTTGCTAACAGCTCAAAAAGGCAAACTCTCCCTTCTCAAGAGAACAAGGTCTTCAGCGGGGAACCAGGTGATCACTCCCCCTCACTGAGCACAGAAACCGGAGGTCACCCCAAGTCTGTGCACTACTTGCCCTGCAGTTCATGATGATCATTATGCTCTACTTCTTCCTGTTGTCTCTCAAAGGAAACATAGCAGCAAATCACTCCCATATTTTAAGCATTAAACTCACAACTGAGTTCACCGCCAACAATTATAAATGTTTGATTTTTACTAGTATACACGTCATGACAATTGGCTTAGATGGTTAATCTAATAATAAATATAGTTAATTCAAAGAAGCATAAAAAATGAGATTAAAGAGACCTGATTAAAAGGAATACTTAAAACATTTAGCTGAAAAACTATAAAACTTACATATATACATAACTAATAGCACTAGGAATGTACAGTATCAATTACTGGAAAATCACTTGAGGGATTCACAGTCATAAGAAATTATTTTAATATTAGTATGTATTTTTCCTTTTATAGACACACGTTAACGTACATATTCTAACTTTTATGAAACAAAGTAGAAAACTAAATATTGCCGCACTTGCTCCAAACACAGCACTAGTGGACTAGGCTGCAAGAAACCCAGCCACCACGCTCAGTCCCACAGACATGCCACGGTATTACACGCATGGTTATGTTAACAGTTTTAAGAAAGGTGTATATTTCCACAAGTATGTTAAACACGCAAGTATTAATTCTATAAATAACAAAAATCATCACAAAAATGTTAGGTTATAACATTCTCAAATTTTCTAATGTTTGAAGTGTTTTAATAGGCTGACCAGTTAAGTTTGGTTACAGTTTTAAACTAACAAATCATTACCTTATAAGGAGAGCTAAAGTCAATTATACTGCTGTGCAAACTTCCCAAGGGAGGTAATATGAAAAGTTAACAAAGTGATTTCGGTTATTTTAATTAACATTTGAGACACTAAAAGAATCAATGACTCAAGAGATACTTTGAAATTATTCATTTTCCTTAAATCTTCAAAACTATTAATATAAATGTAAGGTCCAGACTGTTTAAGAATATGTCTTCAAAGTAGGTTTGTCACAGAAATATTTTGAACTGAAGACACAGGCTTAACGCTTTTAATACGTAACTCTAACCTAAAATCACAATCCTTGGTTTGAAAACATTAAATTCAACTTTTATAACAATTTACTGGTAAAGCCACCAAAAAAATAAATTGGGGTGAAAACATGCAGCAGCCTCAGCTACAAGTGGAAAATAAGTTCTAGTTTTCTAGAAAGACTCTATGAAAATATATAGCCCCAGTGAGTGACAACAAAAGTCCACATATAAACACTTTAAAAACAGAATGTCTTCCAAAGCTTATGTCATGAGATGTCAATGAATGGTCATAGTCTGAGTTCTATGATACACATAACTGCACTGATTTACAGACCTTCAATAATGTTTGACTGATATACATAATTTATAGACACCCAATGAAACTCTTAATGCCCTACCATATTATCTCTTAATACTAGATGTTCACTATTTTACAGTTGTACTACCAAGAAGCCTTTTCAGAGGAAGGATTCCATCTCTTCCCTTGATCCCCTAAAGTATAGGTAACAAAATATAAAACTAAACAAGATTTATGTCTGATAAACTAACATATAAAATCACCATTGCAATATTCATAGTGACTGCTTATAAACGTAACAGTCATCATAAAGCCTATAAAGTATATTCTTAGTTTTATAAAAGAAATGCAGATTGTCTCAAGGTAAAAAATACAGTGCTGGCTGCTAAAAAGCACTTTGTTGCAGTAAGATGTGCAGTAACAGACACATCTCAGAAAACATGAACATGTTCCCCAACTCCTGACTCCGTGAAACAAGAACTGCTGACACTACAAAGCTGACACCAAGTGAGGAAAAAGGCAGAATGTGAGAGCAACAAATGGTGTAATCAAATTACTGCAAATGGAGATTAGCAATATGAAGGGAGGAAGGTGACCGTCCACTCCATTCGGATAAGGCGCCATCCTTAAATATTAAGTTTTTCGCAGGAAGTGGAACTCCTGTATCAGCATAAGAGGACTGTGAAAGGAAACTGGAAAAGCTGGGCTCTATGTGAATATCCAGGGCTGAAGCACCTTCCTAAAAGATCAAGAAATGAGAAAAACATGGAATATTCAATTTTATCAAACAACTTAGCCAAATCAAAACAACTTAATGTACGTAACTTGGGAGAAATATGGATCTCAGTTACCTGAGGATGCCCATGCAATCAAAGCACTACAGGAGACACAAAGAGTAATATATGCAAAAAGTATAATAAAAATACTACAAAGGAGGCTATAAGAAGTGCTTTGAACGGAATAATGTTAATTCCTTTTTTTAAAATTTCTTTTTCCTTTTTAGGTTTTTAGAGACAGGGTCTCGCTTTGTGGTTCAGGCTGGCCCTGAGCTCAGCCTCAAACTCACATCACAGCAATCCTCCTGCCTCTGCCTCCTGAGTTCTGGGATTACAGGAGTGAGCCATCACGCCCAGCACTGTGATATGTGGTGCTGATTGCTGCTGGGGTGAGTCTCCACACCGAGTATTGTTATGTGGTTACTGGGGATCATCGAACCAGGGCCCTTGCGCTTGCAAGACAGGCGCCGGAACCACTGAGCTATATCTCTGGCCCCTTTTTTAAAAAATTTCTTGAGACTGGGTCTTGCTTTGTAGTTCAGGCTGGTCCTGAACTCAGCCTTGAACTCAGCAATCCTCCTGCCTCTGCCTCCCGAGTGCTGGGATTACACACATGAGCCACCATGCCCGGCACTGTGGTATGTGGTGCTGATTGCTGGTGGGCGTGAGTCACCACCTCTGGCATTGTTGCATGCAGTTACCAGGGATTGAACCTGGCCCTTCACACTTGTAAGGTAGACGGAATCACTGAGCTAAATCCGCAGCCCAGGATAAGAATTCTTATATGAATGGATCTACCTCATTTTCTTATAGAAGCCCACCTCTACAACACCTGTCACAACAGTAAGTAGAACAAAGATTTCCACATCCACTTCGCAACACAGAAGCTCCCCTTGGCCTCAAACAACACTGTTTCGCCAGCACCTGGTGTTCACTGAGTGAGTGAGTGAGTGAATGGAATAAAACTGTAGAACACTGAATTCACAACACTGAACAGACATTCTGAACAGAAATCCCTCTTCTGAACGTTTATCTAAAAATCAAGGGCTGGTTATTCTTCCTGTGCTCTGTCCACAGCACTGGCCTCACTGCTGAGAGAGAGGTCACTGCAGTTGCTCCGGGGTGGACGGCAGCCACAGCCCCGCACTCTGACAGTGTCCTCCCACAGACACCTAACGCAGTCTGCTGGGCGACCCTGATGCCAGGGAGAGCTCCAGCTTCAGTCTTGGGAAACCTGCTTAGGGAAATGTGCAAATCACTTCAGCTTTGCTGCTGTGGAGAAACAAAACCCTGGAGAAGCTCAGATACTATGAAATGCACACAGACAACTTGCAGTCTAAACCTCTGTTACCTGGAATGAGTGAACAAAATTAAGCACTTGTAGAGAGAGCTTTCTGCTGGAATGTAGGAGGTTCTGAAGGCTGAAAAAAAGGGAAAGGAAATTAAATGTAACGCCATGAAGTAACATCTCACAAGACTTAGCTTTAGGAATTTAAATGCATTTAAGAGAGTTTCATCAGATAAAAAAAATTCAAGAAATAATTTCAGTTCTTTTTATTAATGTAGCTTTTGTTTGTTTTAATAGACAATGACAGTATAAAAAGCAATTTTCAAATATAATGTAATACATAAACCAAAACTGACATTACTGTTTCAAAAAGACATTTAAACTGCTAATAAATACTAATTATAAATGAACAAAACTTTTAAATGAAGAGTTAAGCATTCTGAGGGATGGAAACTATGCCACAAACTTCAAATTTTCCAGATAATTTTAAAAGACAACCTGAGAAAATCTAACAAACTTAACACAAACCAACCACATATAAATCAGGGAAATGAGAGTGGCACTTGTCACAGTTTTACAGTATTTTTTACTTTTGATTTGTATGTTATTTTCAGAGGACAGTTGGTCAAATGATCACCTTTAATTTTCTGATGTAAGCTACATTAACCCGATCATATGCATTATTTGTTACCTAATATTATCTTCCATAAGACCGGTAGATCATCCCCCCTGCAACCACCTCTAGTGACAGCTGGCGACGGTGGTACTACTTCTCACCACCCCACGGCCTCGAATCTTTCTAGCACTGCTTATCAGAAAATCCCAAGAATCAGAGTACAAAGAGATAAAACCTGTGTGTCTTCTCTGAAAAGCAATACGTGCTCATTTCAGAAAAGGTGGAAAGTGCATTTTTATCAAGTCACCATAATGCCAGCACAAGAGACAAACATTAGTACTATGATTTGTGTGTGTGTGCTGGGAGAAAGCCTTGCACAGTGGTGCACACCTGTGACCCCAGCACTCTCGGAGTCGGGGAAGGTTCACAAGTTCAAGCCCAGCCTGGGCAGCTTAGCAAGACACTGTCTCAAAAACTAAAAGGGGATGGAGATATACAGGCTCTGTGTTCAATCCCCAGCATTACAAAAGGGGGGTGGGTGTCACATTTAGTTATCAATTTTTAAAACTAAGTCCATTCCACATAGGCATGCCCATTTTTCATACTCTCACCAAACCTGGCTAACTAAATGTAAGTAACCAAAACATGTCCTCAAAATGTTTGCTGTGACTTACTTCTGAAATTTAACTTTAAAAATCCAGCAAAATCTTTAAACTAGCATTTTTTACTCAATCAACAAATAAACATAATGAATTAACTATTCATGTGTAGAATAAAAGCCAGACTGAGTAACTGAATATTCACTGACAGCTCAAGACCAAGCAGAAGAAAAGGTGCCCGTGAATGAGTCCACACCTCTCTTTCCTGCAGAGGCCATGAGCAGCGATCTTCCTGCAAACTCTGTGGTTTAACTCAGAACTGAACAGCGGAATGCCAAAGCACAGCTCAAGAGGAACCCACTCTGCTTCTGTGGTGGCACCTAGAAAAGGAAAAACAACTTGGCTGCAACTCAGACATATTAACAGGCAGCGTCTGAGCAGAAGACTCCCTAGCCTGAAGTCCCAGGGTCTCCCATCCAGTGACATCCACCAGTGGCTTGATGGGCCCCTCACCCTCTCAACAGAGGAGAGTGTCTTGAATGTGCCTACAGGTCTGGAAAATGGGACACAACTTTGCTCGAATGTGCAACGTAGTCATTTTCCAGGAAAGGGTAGAGCTGCAAGATGAGGAGATAAACCAATCACGACCACCAGTGGGTACTGACACTAAAGTCATTATTCTCAGGTCATAATTTTATAGAGCTTAAGTCACTGTTTCAAGTATATAACAATGTTCCTCAGAAAATTCACATGTAAAGGTCCATTATGAATACTAAGAATGGACAAATAACAAGCAAGTAACTTACAGAAAAGTTAAGTCTCAGAAATTAGTCTAAATATTTTCAAAGAATTTTTAGTATCTTACCACAGCTTTGTTTTGTTGCTGAGTCTGTAGTTGGTTCTTCGATGACCATTTCAAATGACTCTGTACTTCCATTCACATCTGAGCCCGATGCCAAATCAGGTTCTCCTTACAATGAAAGAATTGTCTTATTAGCATTAGGGTTCCAGTAAGCTGACTCAACTGTTTGTCCGCCTATAAGGTTTGACTTGTTGGAAGAAAATGAGGTCTTACCAATTTTCCCCAGCACTGCAACAGGAATTTGTCAAATATTTGTGGAATGAATGACATAAAAAATGATAGCTACAGTGACATTTGAAATGCTCTCCTCTCCAGAGAAGGCTCCTGTAGCACCTGACAGCTGTTGAAATCTACCAAAACCTTTGGCAAAAACTCAGTGGACCAGAAGTAGATATCTAACTCAAAGTGAGCCAAACCATTCCATCAGATGGCTCACAATTCTTTCTTTAGGGTTTCAAGGTAAGAAGCTCATGGAGTATAGTCAAGCAGGGAAGACATCTGAACTGAAAGTTCTCCTGCAAGACCAGAGCTAGAACCACATCAACACAAGACACATGTAAGCAAATACGTCCCAGCACAAACAATTAGTGAGCATGAAAAGGTGATCTGAAAATGGAAATCAGCAAGAAAGGCTGGAGCACAATAAGCCACTGTTAATGCGCAAGACGGACTGGAAAAAGAAAAAGATTGGAAAGGCAAGTAAGAAACAGTGGCAACAATGGCACGTTTAAGGCAGCAAATTCCAGGCTGGATGAGCAGTTATACAGAATAAAATATGAGAGGGAAAAATAGATCTGAGAGACATTTCTAACCACTAATTTCACAGGACATGGAAACCAACTATTAAGTTCACTTTGGAAACATTTTTACAAAGAGGACCTGAGTTTTGAAACCATCACTGCTTAAGGCTAATTTCACTCCTGTAAACACAGATGTGGCGGGAAAGGCTAAAGCCTGGAAGCCACTTTACACAACAACCTGAGGTCATCACTTCTTCAGTTATGTGCCTGGTACTTCCTCACACAAAAACAACTGATAGTTTTCCAAAAGACACTATGGAATATTGTCTTATCCATCAATAAAAAATTAATTATAATCCAAAATTCCCACAAAGATCTACTACTTTTTATATATTAAGACTATTTTAAACTAAAAACCATGTATCTTAATTCAAAGACCCCAGCAACTGGCACACCTTTCTCATCAGAAGCATCACTGAGTTTTCTACTTGCAAGTTGGCTAGAAGCATTCAACATGGTGATATAGCCACAGAAATGCTGCAAGTCCACTTTGCTCCTTAATACTTGCAATGCTTTATGAACACCCATGCTGACACGAGTAAACTCTAGGAACAAAGAGATGACAACACATTAGTGAGAATTTTTATAACATGACAGCAAAAACTTGAATACAGAGCTATGAAGCTGGACATGGTGGACACACGCCTGTAGTCCTAACATTCTGGGAGCCTGAGGCAGAATGACTGCTGGGAATTCTCATACTTCTTTTTTTTTTCTTCTGTGAGATCCTGTCCCAAAATTTAAAGTGGAGTGTCACTCAGTGAGAAGGCCTTGGGTTCAATCTCTACATTAGTGAGAGGGCTGATATGCTTTTCTTTACTAAACAATTCTCTAAATTACTTGTATACTTTAATCTATCAAGAATGAATCCTACGAAGAAATATATGTGAACGCAAAAAAAAAAGGAAAGAAAAGAAAACTGATTCACTCTTCACATACACTGGGCCAATCTGGGGCCAAGTTCCAGGCTCCTCTCTGTGGTACCATCCTTCTTTGTAGACTTACTTGGTGGGTTTCTATAAGGAAATGTAATTCAAAATTTGAGTAGTTATTCCCACTAACACTGATGCTAATAATGGACCTTAAATTAGATGCCTAACAAATTATTTAATGTCAGCTAGAAGTTTTATAAATATGTGAATGTATTAGTGAGAAAGGTGCTCTACACCCTAATATAAAGCTATCTAGTTTTTTTCCCCTTTCTTTTCAGTGCTGGGCACTGAACGCAGGCCCTTTGCACTGATCTATATCCCCAGTCTTTTTATTTTTTATTTTGAGACACAGTCTCATTTAGGTGCAAAGTTCCCCAGGCCAGGCTCAAACTTGTAACCTCTCTGCCTCTGCCTCCCAGAGAGCTGAGATTATAGGGATGCACTATCACACCTGTCTTCCATTTTATAATTCACATCTTCCAAGGCCATAAATGCCCATTAGCTCTCAATATTTTGTAAAACTTAAGATTCTGCTGTCTATCCTGTATAGTATATACAAGTAAACAATTACCTTTTCCTTAGAATTTAACCAAAAAAAGGTATAAGAGGACTACACACCGAAGTAGGTTACAAGAAAGTTCACATTTCTGAATAGGAGCACATTTTCTCACAACAGGCAGAAACAAGTATCTTAATTTCAAACATGAGGCTTCTGCAGTCAAGCCATGCAAAAAGAAAAATGGTATTTATAACATTCACTTTCCTCTACTTTGAGAAAGAAAAGTAGTGATTAACATTTTAGAAGAACAGTAAACTTTGAAATATGCACTATTCTCTAAAATCCATTACTCTGGTTCTAAAAATCAGAAAAATGGATTATTGTGAAGCTGTTTTTGCATGAAACAGGAAACAGAAGTGTTATACAAATATACGTAAGTGTTAATCAAACAACGTCTTTCTTTTGTATATATAATCAGCCCACTGCATCTGTAGGTTTCCACACCCAAAGAGCCAACCAACCATAGATCTAAAATATTTGAAAGAAATATGTACTGAATATATACAGACTTTTTTCTTTACCATCATTCCCTTATGATCCAGGGTAACAACTATTTACGTAACATTACATCGCATGCATTAGGTATAAGTAATCTGGAGATGATTTGTAAGATTCCAAGAGGACATGCACAGGCTATATGCAAATATATGCAAATATATGCAAATATACTGTTTTATATATGGAATTTGAGGATCAGAAGAGTTTGATAGTCCCAGTGTGGGGAGATTCTTAGAACCTATTTCTGTGAAAAGTTATCTTCTGTGTTAGAAAAGGACACAAGGATTTACTTTTATAGAAATTCTTTGAGCATCTTGCATCAAATGCATTATAGCTCACAGCCGATTCTGGAAAGAGATGATATTAAATAGGGCCCTCCCCACATTACCATCCTTCATCCTTACTAGCCTGATTTGGCACAAATCCTGGCACAAATCTCTTCCAATAGTAAAAATAAAACTGAACAGCAAAAACAAATGCTCGAACAAAAAACATATATAAGTGCTCCATGAATATAAGGTAATAATGAAAATGTTCATTGGCATTTATTTTTAAATTACATAAATTTCTTAAAAGTTTACTTAAAATTAAGCCATCAAAATTCCAGCAGCAACCTAATGTACACACATGTACATATAGATTGAGTAATGTGCAAACGACATTGAAAACTGCACTGAATACCTTGAAAAGCCTCTGAAATGCAATGTATACAATACAGAGGAAAAATATAAAATTTTCAAGTGTAAAATCTTCGTTACGCCTTCCTTCTCCTTCATCCTTCAAGTAAACAAACACTAAAAGAAACCAAAGCCTAAACATACAGAAAATTTAGTCATCCAGCCAGCCAAATACTAATTATTCTCTTCAACTCCAAGATAGACAATGCTCTTTCAAAAATCCTGAACAGGTATTAGTCTATCAGTTTTTGGAGAAAGGTACATAACAAAATATACTGTTTGCCAATATTCTGTAACTTTCAAGAATTACTCTTGTCACATTTCCCACCAAATTGTTGACATAATTAATGAGAAAGTCAAATGGAAACAATTCAAAAGTACCTCCTTGTAGTTCTGTGTCATCAAATGGAAATGGGACATAGACAGTTTCTCCTATCCCATACAAACCATGTCCCTAAACATAAAGAAACAAAAGTTGAAAGATACACAAGAAGCCTACATTTCCAATTACTGAACAATAAATAAAATTGTACCACTTTAGGGTGTATTTCACATTAATACTCCACCAAAATATTTTCAACAATGTTTTAGTTTTCTACAGCCAGCAATGTCAATCTTACCTGTACATTAACCTACAGGACAATGTTTCTCAAAGTGAGCATATGAAAAAGTGAAGGCTGCCAGATGGACAGGTCAGTAAGGGAGAGGGGAGCAAAGCAAAGACTGACTGAGGAAGGTCAAAGGGCCCATGCCCAAGGCACAGCTGTAGCTCTGAGAGACAGAAGTGCGAAGAATCCCTACAGTTACGCCAACACGGTGGACCAGGAATGCAAAGCCCACGTGCATGCCCAGTGACAGCACAGGCAATATTCAAAGACACACGAAAGAAAAGGTGCGGGTATGGTAACAGTACATTTTATCTTGAGATGTTAAAAACGTTCTATAATTGAGTATGCTGACAACTATACAAATCTGTAATGACACTAAAACCCACTAACCTGTATAAATTGCTAAATTATAGTTTATAAATAATATCTCAATAAAGCTATTATTTTAAGAATAAAATTCTGGCCATAGAGCTATAGAAGCTGAAGCTGCAATTCGAACCTGGATCCAAGTACAAAGTCTATGGTGCATCCACCGCCCCTATCTTGCTGAAGGCCCCAGACTAAAACCCAGATCTCTTAATTCCACACATTTCTACTTTATAAATCACAACTGATTATAACTCACAGACAAAGTATGCCCTTAATGATAAAAATCCAGTAGTGATATTTTTTCCAATGAAATAAGAATACCTGAATTAAAACTGCAGAATGTGTTAAAGCATCATTCAACATCGTAAGCACATTGGATGTAGGAACTACACCAGGATCATGGCCCCAAGATGTTATGAGCAAGCGATCATAACCCTATTAGAAAGAAATGAGCAACAAATGGAATGGCATTTAGAAATAAGGACAAATTAGTTGTCTATAATATTGCTCACTAATTTCTACCCCCTTCAACAGTAAAAACAATTTTAAAAAATAAAAACTCCTGGACTAAGGGGGTAGCTCAGTGGTATAAAGCTTGTACATGTCTAAGACCACAGGGTCTGTTCACAGCATTACACACCACACACACACACACACACACACACAAATACAATGGATAAATAATGAAAAGGGCCCTCATACGTACCTGGAATATGTCTGGCAATTTTCGAAGTCTTGTACCTTTCGATAATAAAAGAGATGGTGGTCCTTGTCCCGTGATATGGTAAACATAGAGTTTAAACCAAACAGAACTAACCTCAGGGATAGCTGGTCCAATATGCTACAGTACAACACAGGTAAGATAAAGTTACAATACTTTCTATAGAAATCACATTTCACAAGTGACCATGTACAGTCTTCCAAACAGTAAATGCCCTATAAATTTTAATTGCCATTGTCTTTATGAAACAAAAGCTATGTGCTCCACCACAATCGTTTTGGCTTTATTTGGCGTTAAGGAGGCACATTAGATGACTGCAGTTAGGAAACTGGGCTTGGGAGTTGACAGCTTGGCTCTGAACCTAGGCTTCACCCTCTTACCACCTAAAGAAAGTTACTTAAGATCTCTGCACTTCGTTTTGCTCAATCCATAAAAGAACAATAAAATGTCTACCACATGATGCTGCTGTAAGACTGTTCAAAAAAGTTTAGACAGTTCCCAGTGAATAACAGTTTTGTACTAAAGAACTGTCACTATCATTAGTCATGTGTACTGTTCCAGCAGGTACTATCACTCCTGCAGTCACCTTACCATTCATTCAGATACTTCACGGATTTCCACTATGCCTACAGTTTGTGTTAAACGCGATGGTACACAGAACAATACAAACCTGGCTAAATGCAAATCTAGGACCATTCCCACCGAGTACTGTATGAGGCCAAACTTTGGTGTGGACCCAGGTATCCACTAAGGCAACTAGACCAGCACAGACTCCACAAACAACTTCTTACAAGACACCATCACTTTCTTCTACACCATGAAAACCGGAACCTCTTGGACATCAGGAGACATGCAACAACAACATAATTGCCTAACTCTTAAAAACAGTACCTGCCACAACTTCCTTACTAAGTTTACACAAAAAAATGGCAGATAATTTGTTTTTTAAAAGTAACAGACCAGAGGTAATTCTTACATCTAAATTCTATACCTAGAGTTCTAGCTTTCAAACATGATAACCTCACTCCTAAAACATTTGCTTTTCCTAAACTTATCCCTCAAAATGATCTAGGCTTCCTTCTGGGATACCCTAAAAATTTCTCTTTAAAATACCCTATATGTGGGATTGGGAATGTGGCTCAGTGGCACCACACCTGCCTTGCAAGCGCAACGTCCTGAGTTTGAGACACAGTACCAAGAAAAAAAGTACCTGGTACATAAATGAAATGTTAATCTAATGTGTCACCAGTCACTAGGTGACACATAAATATATTCGTTATACTTCACAATTTGAATATAACACCATCTTACAACAGCATAAATACAAAGCTGCTTTCTGAGTCACTATTTTCAATATTTGCCATCTGCAAGTTGAGAATGAGGAGGGTAAAACCATTCATGTTCTTAGTGAAGGGATAGCACTTCCAAGAGGATCTTCCAAGTGGGTCTTTACCTGAGGGGTACAGCTGCTGATCGGCCTGATTTCATTGGTGAGGGGAGCCATGGAAACCAGCAGAGTGTAGTTTTTGTTTAAAACTCGGCTGCAAGTTGCAGGATCCAAACCAAGAAGGCTTTCACAGCGTAAGAGGTCCAGGGGAAAACCTGAGTTAATGGTGAGCACACAGAGAATAAAAGAATGACCATGTGAGACACAAACATATAAGATGAACTGAGGACACGTATGTACCTTGAGATTTTAAATACTTTTAAATGGTAGAAAGTATGTACCTTCTCAATCAAGAAGTACCAAATTTCCTAAGGAAGCCAAAGATCCTACAAGACTAAAAGTTAACATTTGCATTCTATGGTCCAGAAAGATGTGAGTCACTTTAACACCTTTCTCCCACTCCCTACTCTAGCCATGTGGCACACTGTGGTACCTTAAATATCAGCAACGCACTGTCCTTTCTCTAGTTTCCTATGGGAAAAGAATTAGAGCCCAGCTCTGACTATACACAGGGACAAGTGTCCTCATTTAGAAATCTGCACTCTATAGATTAGAAGATCCAGAAACTACTCCACCTACACTGAGTCACCTCATCTTTGAAAAAGGAGCCAAAATTCCTCAGTGGAGGAAAGATAGCCTCTTCAACAAATGGTGCTGGGAAAACTGGGCTTTAACCTGCCAAAGACTAAAACTAGACCTAGTTCTTTCACCGTGTACCAAGCTAAAATCAAAGTGGATAAGAGACCTAAATATTAAAACAGACACTCTGAACCTGCTGCAAAACAGGTTAGGTAAAACTCTGAAGACACTGACTTAGGGAAAGACTTCTGGAACAAAACTTCTATAGCACAGGAATTAGCAGAAGAAATCAACAAATGGGACCTCATTCTTTTAAAAAGCTTCTGCACAGCAAAGGAAACCACTAACACAGCGAAAAGGCAGCCAACAATGTGAAAAAAAACCTTTACCACCTGTTCCTCAGATAAAAGTCTACTATCTAGAATATATAAAGAGCTTAAAAAAATCAGCCCGGGGCCGGGGAGTTAGCTCAGTGGTTCCGGCACTTGTCTCGCAAGCGCAAGGACCCGGGTTCGATTCCCCGGTAACCACATAACAATACTGGGTGTGGAGACCCACACTCAGCAGCAACCAGTACCACATACCACAGTGCCGGGCGTGGTGGCTCACGCCTGTCATCCCAGCACTCGGGAGGCAGAGGCAGGAGGATT
>PVIR01003610.1:5444-86912 GCA_004026965.1 Petromus typicus
AAGTGAAATAAATAGGTCACAGATAGATACATATCGCATCTTTTCTCTGGTATGAGAAAATGAAGATGTAAATGAGTCCTAGCATTGTATGTTATATATTGTGAAATAGAAAATGCTCAATGTAAAATAAGGTGAAAGGGGACAATGTTGAGATTGTAACAAAAAAGTAAGGAAACAAATTTTATATATATGGGGTGGGGTGGTAGGGTGGGTGGGGCTATGGGAAAAAATGAGAATTAAGTTGTGTCTTCTACTGGTACAAATCCCCATTATGGAGTGCAATCATGATGTGTATATTTAATGTACCAATAAAGATAATTAAAAAAAAAAAGAAGAAAGCATGTAATATCCATCTTAGTTAAGAATGTCTAGAACTGAGTCTACATCAGATTCTTACATTATTTCAGAAATGGCATGAAGAAGTGACTGCACATAAAGATGAAGTCGAGGAAGTAGGAGCTAAAGCACAGGAGATATTGGACGAGAGCCATGTAAACAGCAGGATGGGCTGCCAGGCTACTCAGCTGACGTCCAGATACCAGGCCCTTCTCCTGCAAGTGCTGGTGAGCAGCCGCCTCTCCAGAGTGGGCGGGCAGACATCGTGCGTCTGAATGCTCTTCTTTCCATTTCCATTAGCCTCCAGTGGAGAGGCCTGGTGATCAATAGACCAGGCCCTGCCCTGTTATTCAGGGCTTTGTTTCTTCTTTCTTTCATAGGAACAAATAAAATTCCTGGAAGAGGAAATCCAGAGTTTGGAGGAATCAGAATTATCCTTCAGTTCCTATTCTGATTGGTATAGCTCTACTCATAAAAATTTCAAGAATGTGGCTACCAAAATTGATAAAGTAGATAAAGCAATGATGGAGAAAAAATTAAAGACACTGGAGGTAGGCATGTATACTTCAGGCTTGTTTCCAACCTTTGCTCTCTCACTGGCCGCCTCCTTGGAATCCTGTGTTCATCCTGATCCTGTGTGATCAGTGAAACTTGGCTCACTGTTTTCCTCCAAATACTAAAGCACAAGCTCTTTTAAGGTCAAAACCTGGAAATTTAGATCTAGAAGTAAATTTCAGAAACATGTTAGTGTAATATAGGTGGAACTAAAACGTCTTCCTTCAAGAAAGAAATATTTGCTGTTTATTTCCTCTTCACTGTCGTTGTCAGGTTTTGTTAAAAGACACTGAGAAAGGTCACAGTTTGCTGAAGTCAGCCCGGGAGAAAGGAGAGAGGGCTGCTAGATACTTGCAGGAAGGTGAGGCAGAGACGCTGAGAAAAGACATCCATGACCATGTGGAGCAGCTGGAGGAACTGACCAGCACTATGCGAAGGGAGCACGTGACCTTGGAGAAAGGTCTTCATTTGGCAAAGGAATTCTCAGATAAATGTAAAGCGCTGACTCGGTGGTTAGCGGACTACCAAGAGACACTGCACCTTCCTGAAGAACCCAAAATGGAATTGTACGAGAAAAAAGCTCAGCTCTCTAAGTACAAGGTAATGCCTGGTGTCTGTTAATAGATGTGTGTGGAGGACAAGGAGGAGCACAGGAAGAAGATGATTCCCCCATGTGTGTCACCTGTGGGGATGTTGGAAAACAACCCTGACAACTCCATTCTCCTGATGGTCAGTGACACCATGTCTATGTAGACACCTCCTTGGAGTTATGTGTCAATTCAAAGATTCAATAGCTGAAAGTTGTATTGATAAATTCATACATCACAGCCATCAGTAAGTGGAGACCAAGACCAGGGGTGCAGCTCAGTGGCTCCACAAGCCTGAGGTCCTGAGTTCAATCCCCTGTACTGCAATAAAAAAAAGCAAAGACCTTTTCTAACTGTGATTAGGTATATAAACCCTCCAGATAAGCCCTGCTGGCATCTGGATCTCATAACCATAGACTTTTATCTGAGGTCATTTATGGTAAACTGAAAATAAAATACTTCATTTGACAGAAAGTTCTAATTAATCAGCCCTAGCTAAACAATTTATAAATTACTTTTGAAAGAATAAAAGCAATGAAGAAAAGCAATGATGTAGATGTGGAGAGTTCACCAGTTCGTGATTTAGAAGCAGTTATTCATACTTGTATGTAGATAATTTGTGTTCTAAAAGGACCAGAACAATTTAGTGAGACTTTAGGAATTACATAGTGCTGGATTATCCCCAAAATTTCCCTTTCTGTCCTGTCCCTCCTATTCCTGTCTGTTTCTGTACTTGGCCTCAGTACCAAGCTAGGCAGCTTGTCTTTGAAGCTATCATACCAGAATCACAACCCTCACTCCCGCCCCCACACCAGAGTCCTGATATATTTCAATAGTGCTTTCAGCTGAACTCAGAAAGGTTCCTTCTGGAATTTGCCTCCCTCACATCACATCTAATTCAAGCCAGAGCTAACTGAAGCTAGAACTTCATGAACTCAAATTCAAAAATGGTGGCCCCACTCCATTTTATGTTGAGATTCCTTTCTCGTTTGTTGAAAGGAATGAAGTATAAGCCAGAAATATGAACTGTATTAAATTTAGTCAAATGTAATTCTTTCCCCTGCTTTCATCTCTACATATGAGATCCTTTTTGGTGAACAACTTTCTGTCCCATACTTAAAAACTGTATGAGCCATGGTGAGTCATCTCTTTTTAATATTTCATATTTGTTGACTCATAAACAATAGACCAGAGCTTTCTCTGACGCAGGTTATGTCTTGCATGATGCTGACATATGTGCATATTCATCTTATTCAAATGAATAAGCTGCCTTTGATTGTTTTTTTTTAAATGCATAACTCAAGTCATTGCAACAAACTGTGCTGTCCCATGAGCCATCAGTCAACTCAGTGAGAGAGAAAGGGGAAGCTCTTCTGGATCTGGTCCAAGATGTTACTTTAAAGGAGAAAATAGATAAACTTCAAAAAGATTACCAGGACCTCTGCAAAATGGGAAAGGTAAGAGAGATCAGAGATCCCATCCAATTGTTTGCCAAAATATGTGCATCCTGGCTCCTTTATCTGTCAGCTTTAAGATTTGCCACTTCTCATTGGTTTCCCTCTTATCGTGAGACATTTAAATAGTCCACAGAGTGATTTTTCTCCATTCCTAATCATTTTCCTTCTTATTGATTGATCGACTGCTGGGAATTGAACCTACGACCTGTGCACACTGATCATACACTCTACATCCCCCCTCACCCCATTCCTAATACTTTTCTGCTGTTAAGTAACTCTTCCTACCCTACAAATTACCCTGAATTTTGAAAATACAAAGGCAATTGTGAGTAGGTTTTTGTGCTTGAAAATTACCTCTGACGGGCACCTTGTTTTCCAGGAACACGTCCTCCACCTGGAGGCAAAAGTCAAAGACCATGAAGACTATAACAGCGAGCTCCAAGAGGTGGAAAAGTGGCTCCTGCAGATGTCCAGCAGGCTGGTGGCCCCTGACCTTCTGGAGACAGGCAGCCTGGAGACAATCACTCAGCAGCTGGCACAGCACAAGGTACCTGTGGTCCATGAGAGCAGTCTCCAGGATGGCTGATGGTCTTGCCTCTGTGTGTGTGTGTGTGTGTGTGTGTGTGTGTGTGTGTCCATGCACATGGGTACACATATCGGGCCAGCTCTGGATTCTAATGACTACTCCTAAAAGGTCAGGTCTGAGACTCAAGCACAACGACAGCTGAATACAATTGAACTTGATACTCAAGTATATCAAGAACAGTTGAATCTTGACGTTCAACTTGCAAACAGCTGGTTTACACTTTTCTGAACTAGTAGTTTTTATCTCAGGACTTTGTCTTCATGGGGGCATTTGTCAGAAAAATGCAGACAAATGCAGGATGCAAGACTGGTGATCAGACTGGTGGAGGGCACATAACCACTCCCAGCCTCCTTTTAGTCTCAGTAAAGGCAGAAACAACACTGCCCCATGTTGTAACTGCTGTGATAATCACATAAGATGATGTGCATGAAAGCATTTTGCAAACTATAAAGTTCAACACGGATCTGAGGTGTCCTAATATTTACTAATATGTATTTTCATTAGTGACATGTATCAGATGACAGATGGTCACAGTCTTATGGAACCACTCATTGGAAAACTAATTTTAGTCAAGATATGGTTGATATCTGCAATTAGCTCTAGGGGATACCTCTGCATCCTTGTCAAAGGAAAATATATAATTAACAAATTTGGATAGAGAAGCAACCACTGTACCTTCCACTAAGCACTGGAGAGATGCCAACACCAGAGACAGCCCCTCAGTCACCTCGTGTTGTGGTAATTCTTTTCCACCTTGAAAATGAAACAATTCTTTTCAGGTGGAGCAGATAGTATCTATCTACTGACCTTCACCACTGAAGGAAGACTGCTGTAGCACGCCCCCATGCTCCCCTTGGATATATGGGCGTGTCAACCCAGGGAAACTTGGGCCCACATGTGCCACTTGTCATTAGCATCTTTCACAGGAAGGCTATTAAAACCTCATATGAAAAAGTTGACTCCTCCTCCCTGAGTGATCTATGTCGGTGCTTCCTGGAGAATACAGATCTGGGAAATGGGAAGAGCTGGAACCCACAGACCTGTGTCCAAAGCCTGGGCTCTATCACTGACTACCATGTCACTGGCAGTGTGTTGTGTGGCCTCTCTGAGCTTTCGTCTTCTCATTTATAGAACAATGACAATACATATTTCATTGTAATATGTATATGTAATTCTTGGATGATAGCAGGTGCTAAGTAAATGGTGTGAACGTTATTTTTATTGAGATAAATACTAGTACAGGTAAATTGTATATTATGTAAATTGATAATTAGATTTTACATAATTAGGTTATTGCACAAATTTGATATTAATTATTAAATAAGTTAGGTACTTGTAAAATTAGATTAAGTTGTAATTAAATTGTTTTAGATAAAAATTATACCAGAATTATATTCTGTAACTCTGATAAATACATAGTTGTCCTTTTATCTGCTAACTGTTATGGACAGATATCTCTCCGACAGACTCTATCTGAAAGTTACTTCATTGTTCTCTATGTACATAATCCCTTAAGCTCATAAACACTGCCCATTAGACTGTCTTTCAAAACATACATGTACTTTTTAAAAACAAATTAATCAATTAAGGTGATAAACTGCAAAATTCTATCATCAACTTTACTAGACAATGAAATTATTTGCCTTAAATTTTCTATTTATGAATAGTTTGTTTCCAGTGTAAAGGAGAGTTACGAGGGCTGTATATCTGATGCATTTTGTAGGCCATCATGGAAGAAATAGCTGGTTTTGAAGATCGTTTGAACGACCTGAGAGTTAAAGGTGACACTTTGGTTGGTCAGTGTGCCGACCACCTGCAGGAGAAGCTGAAGCAGAATGTGCACGCACATCTGCAGGGCACGAGGGACAGCTACTCTGCGATCTGCAGCACGGCCCAACGTGTGAGTACCAGCTCGCTCGGGGATGGTGAAGGGTGATTGCGGAAGCCTGGGCAGGCACCACACGAGGGGCCGCTACTGAGCCTCTAGAGTGGTCTCCTGCTGACAGGCTGGGAGGGAGAGGACAGATCTCCAGTCTGTGTGTGAACGCAGCTAAGGCAGCACATATCTGACTGATGTGAGTAAGTATAAATTTCAGATACTCAGTCCTCTCTAAACTTTTATCTCAAGAATTAATATTGAAGATGTTAGAAAGTGTTTTGGTTTGTTTTAATTTGTACATTAGAGCTTCTTTATAATTTTCCATTTAGTCTATCCTACTTTAAAAAGTGCATATTGTTGTTATAACCATTATTTTCTTAATTCTGTATAGACTAGATTCTATTTTAATTTAAGATTGTGTGCATTCATGTAGAAATTGAGAAAAGGAATGAGTACTAGTGGTTATACTTTTTTCATCACTTCTTATTAGCACATGCTTCGGTACATACTATTTACACTCCTTGGGTGGAGTTGGGACGCATGTGTAACACAGCTGAATTACTTTTATTCAATTCTTCCCTCTCCCTCCCTCCATCTCTTGATCCCCTTCCCATTTGAGAAAGATCTGTCTTCTTACTTGCTATTATGTACCTTTTATTTTGTTCATTATTTATATTTTGGCTTTCTCATCTAAGAGAAGCCATGTAATATTTAAGCTTCCATATTGATTTACTCCACCTACCATTATATTCTCAAGTTGTACTTTAATAATTGTACATACGCTAATAAACTCCTCAACCTTACAGAAATAAATCCAGGGTGGCTGACTTTCTCACTTACCAAAAACCTAGTATAATAACTGAATTGCTTTCATTGAAATACTTAAGTAGTGCTGCAAACACTTGCTGTAAGCCAGAATGATGAACCTGTGGCGTGTGTGCAGTAGTGAGGCCAGGGGCCTACATCCCCCCTGCAGCCAGGCATCAGATATTCAGGATGAATTGCAGTGTTGGCCCTTTGCAACGAGAAGTGGGTTGTAGGTTGCAGTTTGAGTACTTGTTCTCTAACAGGTCGCAATCCATGCTATTCGCTTTGAAAGGCCTTCCATGTAATTTTATTCCTGGGCTGGCCCGTGAGAAGCAGTAAGATACTGTGACCTGGACAGAGCGATTTGTCTTCATTGTGATTTAAAAGAAAATCTTAGGTTACATTAGCTGACTCTCTAGACTTGAAAATTTCACCTTCAAAAAATCTCAATGAAGAATAAGTGAGAATAAGGGAAAAAAAGAAGAAAGGAGAGGAAAAACTAGCTTAGCTTGGACATGGAGCTTTCTGGGGAGTTCTTTTCTTCATGCATTCCAGAGATTTATTGGTCACTGACTTCCTTCATAGCATGAATTATCTTCACATTAGGAATCTAACTTAAATTTTCTAAAAAAAAAGAGTGAATGTTGGAAAAGACAGAGTTTAAAATAATCTAAAATGTTAATTATCTAAGATCACAGAATTTCTTAATAAAATTTGCAACAATGATATAGAGAAAAATAGCATTTTATTTCTGCTTAGAACATGAGTAAATAATAATGGACACAATGTCAGATAAAAAATGATGAATTTAACAGGTGCCAAAGAAATTAGCACACAGTTATTATATTTACTATATCAATAATGAAAGTGAATAGAATAAATTCATTTCCTTTCTCTTTTGATGTAATGAAATGGTTTCCTAAGAAAGCATCATAGGTGTATTTAATCATGAACTTTAGGAGACACATCATTTTCCAATATGTCTTTATGAATAAAGTAAAAAAGGTTGAATGATTCGGGGTTTGTTACTTGTTACTTGAACAGACATAGGAGAATAATGTATCAAACATTCTGGATTCTTATGGTCTGGGAATTCCAGGAGGAAAGGAGGACATCAATCTTCCCACCCTGGGTTGTAATTCAGTTCTGATTTGAACTGAAAATACTCCACAGAAGAAGCAGCACAGTTAGAAAAAGATAGGTTATCATTTCTTAAGATGCTTTTTAATCTTTAGTTTTAGTTCTTATTTTAAAAAAGGATGAAAGGAGAGAAGGAAAAATAAATTTTTAAAAATGAACTAAGATGTGTTATGCACACGTATCAATTCCCCACAAAGAATGTAAATACCATGCACCACAAACATGAACTAAGAAAAAAGGAAAAAAATTAAAGAACAGCTGCAGAAATTTTTGATTATATCTGTTTATGGCCATTTACTTTATGATTTCATGCATTCTATCTAACTTATTTTCACACTTATATAAATCCTGCTCAGTGCCCCTTCCCTCTAGCTAGTACATTACATTGTGGTATGTGGATTGAGAAATGAGAAAGTGAGGAGTGTCCAATGTATCTTGCAACATTTTTAAACTAAACATGCAGAACCACCTTAGTTATGCATGTGGTCCTGGCGAATCCAGGAGAACATCCATTGAAATGGATGGGTCAGTGTACTTCACTTAGTTCTCACAGTGGTACAGAGGTGGAAGGCAGCTCTCACAACCTCAGTGTGACTCTTCTGCTTCAGGTGTACCAGAGTCTGGAGCATGAACTTCAGAGGCACGTCAGCCGGCAAGACACCCTACAGCAGTGCCAGGCCTGGCTTTCTGCAGTACAGCCAGACTTGCAGCCAAGTCCACAGCCACCTCTTAGCCGGGCGGAAGCTGTTAAGCAGGTAGTAAAGACTGGAAGTTTGTTATCTTACGAGTCATTCATTCAGTCATAACATACTAAGCACTTTGGATATGCCAGAGCGATCTGGCTCCTGGGAACGTAAAAGTATAAATAAGGTCAGAGCTGGGCTCGTGTCATCCTCAGGTTTTGGCCAGGAAGATATGTTGCACTGGTCAGATAGAAAGGATGTGGGCTCTAAGAACTGAAAGCTAAATCACTTCACTTTTCTGAACCTGTTTCCTACTATGTAAAGCAGCAGTGAAAAGGTAGTAGTTCTTCCATGTGTCCAGAAGGCTGTTTCCAGGATTCTTGTGAACACTAAAATCTGCAACCGCTCAAATCCTTGGTATGAAAAACAGACATCCTGTTGTCTGTAGATTACTTACAGTACTTCATGCACTGTAAAGAGCTGCTGTCTGCTTGTCCAGGGAACGCCAAGGGGAGAAGTCTGAATGTTGTCAGTACAAACAAAGTTTTGGGGTTTTTTTTCTGATATTTTTGATTTACAACTGGTTGAATCTGTGCACATAAAACCCACAGATACAAAGGGGCAATCTTGTGCATACTTTTGAAAGTTACAATGAATTTCCAGTGTCAGACCACAAATGAATATGATTTATAACAGAAAAAGCAATACCATCTTCTCCTACAGGTTTTGTTTATTTGTACAACAAGGTACTTAATGAATGATTACTGAATGAATGACTGATGGAATATTAATTGTTATCAAGAACAGGGAATTTATTACACATCAGTTGATTTCTACAAGCTTTAAATTTTGCTGCTGAGACTTCATAAGAATATTGGAGAAATATTTTTCTAAATTTTATACTAAGCAGCATTTATATGCAGTACTAATATTGTGGAAAAATACTTTAGGAATAAAGTTGCAAAAGTTATTGCTGTCAGATATGAATAAATAGTAGTAAATAAATTATTCCATTTTATTACCAGGAACTAAGATTAATGTAGTGCTCATGTTTATTTGATCCCTGTACAAATGTGTCTACTTAATTCACTCCCAAAATTGACTCTCTGTCTTAAAAGATTTATGTTATTTATATAATGAAATAGTTCTTAGAGTATCTATATTATACTGTATAAAGAAGAACATCAGAACAAGTGAGATGTGGCTGTCTTTGAGTGTATAAAAAGGAATTAGACTATCTATATTCTGCTTCTTCATTAGACTGACCTTTCTTTAGTCATTATTTTTCTTGTGACTCTGCTACCAATTATTTTATTCAGGATATTTGAGAATAAAACTTCACTTATTTCTTTTGTTATTAAGAAAACAAAGAAAAGAGTGAAAAAATAGTATCAATCCCAATGACATTTTGTTAGAACAAGACAAGATTTACTCTACTTTTCAGAATGAGTTTCTTTCAGAGGCTGGGGAGCATTGCAGAAAAACACAGTCCTAAATTTCTGTGAATGCAGAAAGATTCACCCACAGAAGCTTTTGTGGGGCCTCTTGAGGGGAAGAGCAGGCAGTGAATTTCCGGCAAAGAAGATGAGCCAGGACATCTGCTTTGGGCTCACTCCAGGGAACCTCCAAACTACCACTGAGCATGGTCTTGTCTCCGAAATATGTGGAAGTGTATTAGGAAACAGACCAGTTGACTATGAGTTCTTGCTCTGAAATGAAAAATGAGGATGTGGCAGAGAATCTGCGAAGACTGGGGAAGTATCTTGGGTTTTCCTCGTACTCAAATCCTGCAGACAGTCTTAATTAAAATAAGTGAATGGTTGCCCCTGGCAGTGTACTTTGAATTCTCTCCTTTAAGTCACTGACATAGATCAGAGAAGTAGTGATCATAAAGAAATTATTTTTGAAATGTCAACAGAAACCTACCAGTGGTACAAATATTTGCTACCTAATATTGCACTCATCTATCTCACTCTGACAATCGGCTTTTCTCCAGGTCAAACATTTCAGAACTTTGCAAGAGCAAGCAAGGACTTACTTGGATCTCCTTTGTTCCCTGTGTGACTTGTCCAACTCTTCAGTAAAAACTGCAGCAAAAGACATTCAACAAACAGAGCAAATGGTAAAAATAGTATAAAATACATTCGGGTGTCAATTTCATTATGTTCGCTCGCTAGTATGTTATAAGTGATGTTTAAAGAAAATCCCTCTGGGCCGGGGAGTTAGCTCAGTGGTTCCGGTGCCTGTCTTGCAAGCGCAAGGGCCTGGGTTTGATTCCCCGGTAACCACATACCATACCGGGTGTGGAGACTCATGCCCAGCAGCAACCAGTTCCACATACCACAGTGCCGGGCGTTGTGGCTCACACCTGTAATCCGAACACTTAGGAGGCAGAGGCAGGAGGATTGCTGTGATGGGAGTTTGAGGCTGAGTTCAGGGCCAGCCTGAACTATAAAGTGAGACCCTATCTCAAAAAACCTAAAAAAAAAAAAAAAGAAAGAAAGAAAGAAAATGCCTCTGGGGATATTATTGCCATAATGCTTTTATGACCATTATAATAAGTCAACATTTGAATTTCAAATAACTCTGAATTGTAGTTGGATCATTCAGTTGCATTAAATGCTACTCAGCACCTTCCTCCTTTTTGCTGTTTAATTACTGTCGACTCTTATCTTTTATTATTTTTCTACACTTTTTGTTCTTTTCTCCTTTTCAACCTTTCTCTTCACACCATAGTTACATGAAGGATCTCTTAACTCTTGTTTTTTTTTTTTAATCAAGGATGCTGAGTAGCGTGCCATTTGTCATGATCCTTCCAATGTACTAGCAATGGCTATCAAACACAGTACTGAGAAGGGTTCTGAGGCTGGATCTGGCCGCAGCAGAAGCATTAGGTTGCATGTTGACTACCTGACTACCTGGGACAGGGACGTCCCGGAAGCCCTGTCTGCTCACACCATTGCTTCCCTAGTCTTCAACATTTTCACGCAACACATTCAGGTTTAAAAGAAAAATAAGAATAATTTTTTGTATGTAACTTATTAAATATTTACCAAATAGTAAAATGATCCAAAAGAAAAAATTGTAATATAATGTTTTCCTCTTTCAAATGATTCAAATCAACCTGCCATTAAGTCCTTATGAAAGACTACATAATCCCCTGACTTATGGAAATGTTCTGTGAGACAAATATGTAGTTTCAAAGACCAGCAAAGCAGGTCTAAATATGTGTCTGAAATATTAATAACTCAGTTTCAAAAGATGAGAAAATAAATGTGCAGTAGCTAAGAATACGGTCTTTTCCAGCTATCTCAGACCCAAAATCATGAGTCAAACAGCTGTGTCTATGGAAAAATACCCTCAGGATAGCATCTGATCTAACAAATTGTTAGAACTGCTTAAAGCCACACCACACTGATTAAAATCTTATGGAATAACTCTTAGATATTTATTTTTTTTAATTCTAAATTTAAAAGAAAATCTACTTTTCTTGAAGTAAAGAAGTGCTTTTCAGATTCATCTCTGTGAGTGCACTCGTGTGCACACGTGCGTGCACGTGTCTCTGTCTGAGCACGTGGACCAGCTGAGGAGTTGAGTCTCTCATACGTTGAATGTAGATGCTTCTCTCCAGGCTGCTGACATCACTACTGTGTTTTCTCGAGATTGAACAAAGGCTCGCCCAGGCACAGACTTTAACTCAGGGCTGGGAAGAGATCAAGCACTTAAAGGCTGAGCTGTGGATCTACCTTCAGGACGCCGATCAGCAGCTGCAGAATATGAAGAAGAGGCACTCAGAACTGGAGCTGAATATTGCCCAGAACATAGTGACCCAAGTAAAGGTGAGGACTAATTAATTAAATGATCCGTGGTGACTCTGGGCCTTTCATCACATGAGCTATGTCCACAAAGGGAGTGGACCCTGAGAGAATCAGGGATTACCATGATTGTGAATGTCAGTGTGAGTGTCACTGAAGCATTCTCAGAGTAAGTTTCTGTGGAATGAAGTGGCTTGGTCAAAGGCAGTAAAAGAGGCCAAAGCAGAAAAGTTGATCTGTATTAGGTATCCCACTTCAATTTACCTGGGTGTTTGATATCAGCACAACTCTTTAAAGATGAAGAGAGATTCTAAACAGCCTTTTGGTGTCAGGAAAAGGCAGATCATGCCGGAAACATGCATTGGCACACACCTGTGGCCCCAACTACTTAGTGTGATCACTGAGACCAGTAGTGCCAGGCCAGCCTGGGCAGCATAGGGAGACAGACTTTCTCTCAGAAAAAAGGAAAGAATGGGAGAGAGGGAGGGAGGAAAAGAGACAGAGACAGAGAGAAAGAGAAAAGAAAGAAAGAGAGAGAAGGAAAAAGAAAGAAAAGGAAGGAAAGGAGAAGGATGGAAGAAAGATAGAGCGTTTACACGTATTCCTTATGTTCCAAACATCCTTTTTTATCACAGAACATTCACTCTATACTTTATTCCTGAGAAAGAAGCTGTCACCTAGCTTACAGGGCCAGAAGGTTTCTACACAACCACTAAGCCTTATTAGTTTTCTATATTATGTTCCTAAAACTATATAATTGTAACCTATTGATTAATTACATAATTAATGCATGTATAATTCAAGTACAATAGAAGTATTACTCATTTATAATATTAAGCTATAATAGGAAAAATTTTAAGTATATTAATTTGATTAGATGTAGAATCAAATTTTCAACAAACCTTAAGATTTATATTTTTTCTACAATTATGGTTTATATGTTTTCTACTACAATGTTTTAGAATTAAAATAAGAATAGAAAATGTTTTCTTTTTTTCCCAAAACATGAAATATTTAAAACTTTTTAGAAAATTAAGGTCTCACTTCAATGTAATGCTTTTTAAAAATGATAATAATTTTCTTGACCTTCCTAAAAATAACCCTTTGACATAGTTGCTTGGATTCTTGCACAGTTTAGAATTTAGGCTTACAAGGCAGTATGACAAATTTTAGGTTTTCTCTTCAGTTTTTTTCACACTAAAAGAATTTTTAAATTCTTTGGAATATTGTTTCTGTTTTCACTCGGTTGAAGAGGGTTCGTTAATTGTTGTCTTTTGTGATTATTCTTCAGGATTTTGCTAAACAACTACAGGGCAAACAGGCATGCATGAACACCATCCTGGAAAAGGTCAACAAGTTAACAAAGAAGCAGGAGTCTCCTGAGCACAAAGAAATAAGTCACTTAAATGACCAGTGGACAGATCTGTGCCTTCAGTCAGATAAACTATGTTCAAAAAGGGAGCAGGACCTTCAGAGAACAAGAGACTACCATGACCGCGTGAATGTCGTTGAAGCATTCTTGGAAAAATTCACTACAGAATGGGATAATTTGGCCAGGTATTGGAAGTTCTCCAGTGGGTCACCATAATGCTAATCCAGAAATGTGTTAGTTTCTTTAAAAAATTAAAATTTCTTATTTGTGTTTTTATCATTGTTGCCTACCAGTACCAATATTGGCAAAACATTAAGAACCTAATGTTGGGGGCCAGGGATTTAGCTTAGTGGTACTGGTGGCTGACTTGCAAGCATAAGGACGCAGATTCAGTCCCTGGTAACCACATACAATACTGGGTGTGGAGACCCACACCCACCAGCAACCAGTACCACATACCACAGTGCCGGGCGTGGTGGCTCACGCCTGTAATCCCAGCAGTCAGGAGGCAGAGGCAGGAGGATTGCTGTGAGTTTGGGGCTGACCTCAGGGTCAGCCTGAACTACAAAAATGAGGCCCTGTCTCAAAACAAAACAAAAAAACAAAAACTAAAAAAAACTAATATTGTCAATAGATCAACAGATACAGACTTGTGAGCTTAGTATCAATTACCTGTAAACAAGAGAAAGGCTTAAAATCAGCATTCTTCAGTAAAGTATGGTGATGTATACCTATAATTCCAGTACTCTGGTAAGCTGAGGCAAGAGGATTACCTAAAGATTACCTATTCAAGCTCCTGAAGAAAACTTATTGACTTAGTGAGACTCTGCCTCAACATAGATTAAAAAGCAGGATGGTTATGTATCTCAAAGGGAAGACTATGGATGCAGCCCCTAGTACTATATCAAGAAGATAAAATGGAAAAACACTTTTTCTTCTGTGATCACAAAAATATTCCAAAGACTATTACTCTGTGAGCTTAAGGAATATTCTAAGAATATACCTAATTTTGCTTAATTATCAATTGTGGAGCCAACACCCGGAAGTTCAGAAAGTGAATCCTTCCTGAACATATGGGCTCCAGAGGTTTCTATCAAGTTGTGAACGAGCACACTCTATGTAATTCAGTCAAGCTCAGTCATATTCTAGAAGATGGTAAACAATCCCAATTCAGCTAACTTGTTTCCTTTGAAATTTTATAGACTTTTGATCATTAGAATTATTCAAATCTGCATTTCTGCCAAGATTTGTGCTTATGTGTTGCAATAAAAAAAACACAGTTATTCTAGATATTATTAAGTGATAGTGAGGTTTTTTGCATTTGTTTTTGTGCTATGTTTTCCAATATGTTTACTCTGTTGATGTTCAAAACATTACTGGTGTTTGGGGTAAATCCAGTTCATCTCAGTATTAAGCTTCATATTTGTGGTTCATAGGAGGCCTGAGATCTACTGTGTCCAGCACAGAATTCATCCCACTCCCCCAAGCCTGCTTTTAATACTTCAGAACTGATCATTTTATAAACATAAGTGACTACCAAATACCATTCAAATGTGTTCTGAAAGCAAACAGATGAGAATTCTTTGCATTTCACACTTGCTTTTAAAAATTTCGGAACTCTAAATGCATAGCTATTCAAAAATATCAGGACACACAGCTGAATAATGTTTGGCATTATTCACTGACACTGTTGACCTCCAGCATTATGCTCACAACCATCTAGTATTCTGTTGTTTTTTTGGATCTTGTGCCTGTAGGAAGCACAGAAGTTATGAACCTCTTATTCATTTTTTAGATGCCATTTGCAAATAGATAGCCAATGAGTATGTCTCAATGTTTAATATTACACAGGTCATCAAGGGATCTTGTCAGGAGGCAGGCTCTTCACAGTTGCAAAGTAGATGTTAGGAGTGTTTGAAGAACAGCATTAAGTCACGAATGGAGGACAGAGATCTACATAGACAACTTGATTCACTTTGCCCTCTGATATAGAAATAGATCAACTAGACATGCATTCCATAATAATTGCTCATCAATGAACTATGATTTGAGCCAAGAATACCCACTTGATGATAAAATGTAAGTTAACATAATATAAAGCACTTTCTCTTGTGTCTTTCACCATCCTTACAGATCAGATGCTGAGAGCACAGCTGTCCACTTGGAAGCTTTGAAAAAACTCGCCCTGGCCTTGCAGGAGAGAAAGTGTGCCATCGAAGATCTGAAAGATCAAAAGCAGAAAATGATAGAGCATCTGAATCTAGACGACAAAGAATTAGTCAAAGAACAGACCAACCACTTTGAACAGCGCTGGTTTCAGCTTGAGGACCTTGTAAAAAGGAAAATCCAAGTGTCAGTCACTAACTTAGAGGAGCTCAGTGTGGTGCAGTCCAGATTTCAGGAGCTAATGGAATGGGCAGAAGAGCAACAGCCCAACATTGCTGAGGCCCTGAAGCAGAGCCCCCCACCTGACATGGTGCAGAACCTCCTCATGGATCATCTGGCCATCTGCAGTGAGTTGGAAGCCAAGCAGTTGCTTCTGAAGTCCCTCATAAAGGATGCAGACAGAGTGATGGCTGATCTCGGCCTGAATGAGCGGAAGGTGATCCAGAAGGTACTCTATGATGCACAAAAGCACGTGAACTGTCTCAGTGACCTAGTGGGTCAGCGAAGAAAGTACCTAAACAAAGCCTTGTCTGAGAAAACCCAGTTTCTCATGGCAGTATTCCAGGCAACCAGCCAAATTCAGCAACATGAGCGAAAGATCATGTTCCGTGAACACATCTGCCTATTACCAGATGATGTGAGCAAGCAAGTTAAAACATGTAAGAGTGCACAGGCCAGCCTCAAGACTTACCAAAACGAAGTCACTGGGCTTTGGGCCCAGGGTCGTGAATTAATGAAAGGAGTCACAGAGCAGGAAAAGGGTGAGGTGCTGGGTAAGCTTCAGGAATTACAGAGTGTTTATGATACCGTTTTACAGAAGTGTAGTCATCGGTTACAAGAATTGGAGAAGAATCTAGTTTCTCGAAAGCATTTTAAGGAAGATTTTGATAAAGCTTGTCACTGGCTCAAACATGCAGATATTATTACATTTCCCGAAATCAACCTGATGCATGAGAGTTCTGAGCTTCATACACAACTGGACAAATACCAACACATTCTTGAACAATCCCCGGAGTATGAAAATCTGCTACTCACACTTCAGAGAACTGGGCAGGCCATGTTACCATCCCTGAATGAAGTTGATCATTCCTACCTCAGTGAAAAGCTAAATGCACTACCCCAACAATTGAACGTCATTGTTGCCTTGGCTAAAGACAAATTCTATAAAGTCCAAGAAACAATCCTTTCTCGGAAAGAATATGCTTCCTTGATTGAGTTGACAACTCAGGCTCTGAGTGAACTCGAAGATCGGTTCTTGAAGATGAGGGAAATCCCTGCCGACCTGATTGTTGAAGAGGCTCTGTTCCTGCAGGACAGCTGCAGGGCCCTTCTGGATGAGGTGGCGGCTCTTGGGGAAGCAGTAGATGAGCTGAATCAGAAGAAAGAAAGTTTTCGCAGCACAGGTCAACCATGGCAGCCAGACAAGATGCTGCACCTTGTCACCTTGTTTCACAGGCTGAAGCGGCAAGCAGAACAGAGGGTAGGTGTGTTAGAAGACACCACAAGCGCTTACAAAGAGCACATAAAGATGTGCCAACAGCTAGGGAGACAGCTAGAGGCTGTGAAAACGGAGCAGTCCAAAGTGAATGAGGAGACGCTCCCTGCAGAGGAGAAACTCAAAATGTATCACTCCCTCGCAGGGAGCCTGCAAGACTCAGGAATTCTGCTGAAGCGGGTGGCCCTGCATGTGGAGGACCTCGCTCTGCTCCTGGACCCTTTGGCTTACGAGAAAGCCAAGCATCAGGTCCAGGCTTGGCAAGAGGAGCTGACATTGTTGACGTCCAGCATTAGTGGGACCATGACAGAGTGTGAGGCTCGAATGGTGCAGAGCAGGGACTTGCAGACAGAGATGAGTAGCTCCCTGGACTGGCTGCGGAGGGTAAAGATGGAGCTCAGCGGGGCCATATGCCTGGACCTCAGCCTCCAGGATATCCAGGAGGAAATCCGCAAGATTCAGATCCATCAGGAGGAGGTTCAGTCCAGCTTGAGGATCATGAGCGCCCTGAGTAACAAGGAGAAGGAGAAGTTCACAAAAGCCAAGGAGCTGATTTCTGCTGACTTGGAGCACACCCTCGCTGAACTCGCTGAGCTGGATAGAGATGTCCAGGCAGCTCTGCGTGCCCGGCAGGTCAGTAAGAACCATTTGGTCTGGCTCTTTCTCTTTGCTTCTTTCCAAACAATGTCTGAGAAAGGCTATCTCTTTTTGTTGTCATTGTTGATTAGTTTCTTCACTAGAATTGCTTCCTTAAATATTTCATCTATGATACTATAGAGCACTATCTTCAATGGTGAATTAAAAGGGAGTTTTTATTGTGTGTGTATGTGATGTTCATTCCATGGGGCTTTCGTGTTGCTTCACTTTCCTTATATTAGTGCCATATTTCAGTTCTCTCTCACATCTTGAGAGATTATAGATGATTTTAATAATGTAATTCCTAGTGGATTCAAGCAATTTTAGGTTAAAATTTTTTTTTTTTAAATTCTGGACATGTACAGAATTCTTTTCCTCATCATTATTTCCTAAGCAGTCTGCTGTCTATTCACACAGCACTTACTTTGTTCTAGGTACTGTAAATGATCTAGAGATGAGTTAAAGTACCAAGGAGGATGCACATAGATTATGCAAACATTGCACCACATTACATAAG
This sequence comes from Petromus typicus, assembly GCA_004026965.1. Classification (NCBI taxonomy): domain Eukaryota; kingdom Metazoa; phylum Chordata; class Mammalia; order Rodentia; family Petromuridae; genus Petromus; species Petromus typicus. The sequence goes on from PVIR01003610.1 coordinate 23,476, forward strand.
GACTTGAGCATCTTTGGGTTTTCATATCTGTGCAGATCCTGAAACTAATCTCCTGTAGAGACTTGGGAGTGATTATATTAGAATAGTGACACATTTGGTTAACAGTGAATAATGAACAAAACTCTTTTAAAGTGGTAGGGATCCTAGTTTTTTAGGACAACTGTGGGTAGAGTGTCTTCAGAGAGGGCAAAGTCAGGGGCAGCGGTAATACAGCCAAAACCCTGACTCTGAAGCTTCTCTCTCTGTGGCATGACCTGTAGGATGACCCATTCTCTGTTGCTACCTCAGTGAGGAGAGCCTCTTTCCCTTATCTTGCTCCTTTGCACCACAACACAGCAAAAAAACTGGGGGACAACAAAGAGAAATGGGAACATGTACAAAGTGTCCTAGATTCACCTCCAAGTGTAGCTGCTCTGGACCTTGTATGATCTGTGTACTCAAAAATAACAAAAACTCCATAGGATTATTTCCTTTCATCTTTTGTGCCTCCCCATCCCTAGATTTTCCTTTGTCTGTCTTCAGATGTTCTGGGGCTAAGCGGTTCCAATTAGTTGTTTAGGTAACAGACTTTCCTCAGAATAATGTAGCAGCTCAAGCCTTGGAGAAAGCCAACCTGACCTTCCATTCCTACTATTTTCCCTCAGGCGAATTGCTTATGTCCTTTACTTCTCAATTTTCTTTCTGTGTCAGAGAACTAATAGTGCTTCCCTCATTAGTTTTGTTTTTGTTTTTTTTTTTTTTTTTTAGCATAGGGCCTGGTTTAAAGTAGCCTCTAATGAAACTTAGCTGTCATTTACTTTCTTTTCTTCATAAACCCTCTCAATTAGTAAATCTTTTATCTTCATATTTTAGCGAAATATTAATAAACTGCATTGCATAAAATTCTGGCGTCTTAAACTAAAGCATGTTTAGCACATTTTTACCTTTCCATGTTAACTAAAAAGCACTGTTAAAAAATTGTAAAGTATTTCCCTATATCTATAGCTATACATGTAAATGAAAGTAGTCCTGGAGTAAAAGGGTAATAAATGAAGTTCTCACCTTGAAAAACATCTGTGGTATAAACTGCTTCTTTTGAGTGACTGTTTTTAACCCAAATAATAAATCTGATAAGAGTTCTATTTCTGTCATCTTGTTTTATTGATTGTCTTGACCCAAAAAACTGAAGGTCAAGTTATTAGAAACATTTGCCATCTCCACTCTTTCCTTGTTCAGAACGGACCTTTCCTGTACTTCCTCTCTGCTCTGTCTTCTCTGATGACACAGCATGGCTTCTCTGAGCCACTGACTGATGGCTGGTTTGCAGTGTGTCCTTTGCTCCTGGGTTTGAAAGGGTCAGCCTACCAGTCTCGCACTTGTCTATTTTAGTCTCTGTTCAAGACTCGCAGGACACTGTTTCATGCTAGAAATCACTATGTGGACCAGTAAATGCTAGTTTGGCTGTCTGGTGTTGTGATACTTTTAACCAACTGAGGAATAATTGCACTGTGCTAAATTCTCAACTTGCCACATATCACTAAGTATTTTTTTTTTCTGTAGCAAGAGGAAAGTTTCTAAACTTGCTTGATATTTCAACATAAATTTTTATTCCATTTCTGCTCTTCTTTATTTTAATTTCAATGAGAAAGTTATAGCAGGAATAGTAGAAGGAAAAATAAAAGATGATATGAGTGGCACCACAAAAGGTTTCCCTAAGTTATCAAGTCATTTAATACATATGCATTCCATGGGACAAAGAACTAGAAGTGGAAAAAATAAAAGTATCTCATGCAAATATATTGCGATTGGAGGTGGATTATATTTGTGATTACTGTTTTTCAGGCTACCTTGACTGAAATATATAGTCAGTGTCAAAGATATTATCAAGTTTTTCAAGCAGCTAATGATTGGCTTCAGGACGCCCAAGAAATGTTACAGCTGGCAGGCAATGGCCTCGATGTGGAGAGTGCAGAGGAAAATCTCAAAAGCCACATAGAATTTTTCAGTACAGAAGATCAATTTCACAGTAATCTGGAAGAGCTCCAAGGCCTGGTGGCCAAGTTGGACCCACTCATCAAGCCAACTGGTAAAGAAGATCTTGCACAGAAAATGTCTTCCTTGGAAGAGAGGAGCCAGAGGGTCTTCCAGGACTCCCATGCGCAGTTAGACCTCCTGCAGAGGTATTTAGAGAGGTTTAATGCTTGATATTTCAGCAAAGTGAATCTTCACACAGAAAGTAGTAGTATATTAATGATATATGGTGGGGTGTAAATTCATTCCAGAGTATCTTTAGACATACACCAAAGCTCTGTGTAGAAACTGGTGACTTCATGGTGTTTACTGACTTCTGTTGGAATCTTTCAAGATGTACAGTTCAGTGGCACGATTACCAGAGAGCAAGGGAAGAGGTTATTGAATTGATGAATGATGCGGAAAAGAAATTGTCTGCCTTTTCTTTGTTGAAGACTTCTTCTAGTAGTGAAGCAGAGGAAAAATTGTCACAGCATAAGGTCAGGGTTGTTTTGTTTTATTTTGTAATTTTTATAAAAAAATGTTTATTATTATATATCAGCTGTACATCATGTTTGCATTTGGCTTAGGAATGGGTACGTGTTATTAACATATCTTTTATTTCCTTTCTTTTCCTTTCCTTTCTTTCTCTTTCTGTCTTTGGGTCCCCTTCTCATTCACAGAAGATTTATTTTCATGTTTTATATTATTGTTTTTTTATTTCTTAAATTACTGATACTTTGGGTTTCTCTAATACCAGAAGTTAAGTGATATTTAAACTTGTATACCTAATTGATTTAACAGCCTTATGGTCTCAGGTGCATACATTTTCCTAAAAATGACTCAAATTGATCTTTCTTAATGGCATAGTACTATTCCCTAAAGTATTAATACTGTATTTTTTTTTTTTTTTGTGACAAGGTCTCTCTTGTAGTTCAGGCTGATCCTGAGTTTACTTTGTAGCCCAGGCGAACTTCAAACTCATAGCAATCCTCCTGTCATTGCCTTCCGAGTGCTGGGATTACAGGCTTGAGCCCTCAGGCCCAGCACTGCGGTATGTGGTACTGATTGCTGCTGGGCGTGAGTCTCCACACCCAGCATTGTATGAGGTTACCAAGGATTGAACCCCAACCCAGGCTCCATAATACTATATTTCTTTATCCATTCATCTGATAATGGACATACAGGTCACTTCCAAGATTTATCTGTTCTGAATTGCACTGCTATAAACATGTGTATGGATGCATCATTGTTTTCTTAAAGTATATCTTAATTATGTTTGTAATAATTCTTTATAACATGATGATTATATAAACAAATCATTAAATCTCCATTTCCATTTTGGTCCCTTAAATATAAATTAATTATATTTCATAAAAGTTTCCGTATAATTGAATGCTGCTATTTTTTGATTATCTCCTTGGAAATACACAGCTAAGGTTCAAAAGAGACATTCAGAGAAGTTTGCATCTGATAAAATGTGGCACTTAGTAAATGTCAGCAGCTACTTTCTGTACATAATTCAAATAAAATTCAAAAAGTAGTGACAAAGTCTTCCTCATCTATCGCGGCAATAGAAGCATGACTAAGATACTAAAATATCAAATTCCATTTACTAAGTTATTACTGCTTTTTAAATATGGGGAAAATGGCATCTTGAGTAGCAAATAGCTGTGTTTAATAAATACTCATCTTACCTTTTTAAAAAGTCAAGCCTAATTCAGTTTTGAAAATAAACAAAAAGTAAGTTACCTGAAGAAAATTAATTTACATGGAAATATTTTGGTTTGCAGGTAATTCTGGACTTCACCCAAATCTACAGAATTATTAAAGAATCATCCTCTCACTGACCACTTCTCTCTTTTCCCCACTGCAGGCATTAGTGTCAGAAGTTGACTCTTTTCATGAGAAAATTGTGATCCTAGAGGAAAAAGCTTCACAACTGGAGAAATGTGGAAATGATGCAAGCAAAGCGACCCTAAGTAGGTCGACAACTACTGTCTGGCAGCGCTGGACACGTCTCCGTGCAGTGGCTCAGGACCAAGAAAAAATACTGGAAGATGCAGTGGATGAGTGGAAGGGTTTGAACAATAAGGTAATTCCCATGACTGATGGAAATTATTTTTTCATTAATGTTATTTTTTCATTAGTTTTACAGTATATGTGGAAAAGCAGAATTTTTGTCCTTGTGAAAGTAAAAAGCTTTTCTTATTATCTCTTTTTCAATGACATGAAAACTAAACTATAAAATGCAACATACAGTGTTTAATATAGTCCCACTTCGGGTTCCAATGATTTATTTAGAGAGTGAAGCAATTACATTTTGCAAGGAAGTCACACTAATCTGAGCCCCATCTGCTTTCTTACTTCACCTTGAAAAGGTACAAAATATACATTCTTTACCATCACAATCAAGAAGAATTTGATCATTTCTCAAATCCTAGATATAATTCCATCATTTAACTAGCGTTCAATATTTTAAGCTACATCTTCATGATTGAAAGGAACATATTTGTGTTAACTTAAATATTGGAAACAGTTTTCTGTTTGTTTAGCTTTTCAATTTTTCTATATTATACATAGTCTCTGGTTGCCATCCTATGATTTGAGAGAAAAGTTTTAAATCTAGAGTTAAAGAAGTGGTCTTTATTTTCATGTTCAGGAGATTGTTCCCAGTTTAGTTTCCTAAAAATCAGAGTTTATATCATTATCTTTTTTTTTTGAGACAAGATCTCGCTTTGTAGTTCAGGCTGGCCCTGAGCTCAGCCTCAAATTCACATCACAGCAATCTTCCTGCCTCTGCCTCCCAAGTGCTGGGGTTACAGGCATGAGGCACTACGCCCAGCTCTGTGGTATGTGGTACTGAGTGCTGCTGGGAGTGAGTCTCCATACCCAGTATTGTATGTGGTTACTGGGGGATTGAACCGGGCCCTTGCACTTGCAAGACAGGTGCCAGAACCACTGAGCTAAATTCCTGGCCGATGCCATCATCTTTAATGTGCTTTGATGCTTTATGTAATGGATGACATTTACTAGGACTAGAATCACCCTAATTTTACAGTTGATTTTTGAGTTTAATTGCATGTACATTTGCCAATAGGTTAAAAAAGCCACTGAAACCATTGATCAGCTACAAGATAAGTTACCTGCAAGCTCAGCAGAAAACGCTTCCAAAGCAGAACTCCTGGCCTTTCTTGACTACCATGACACATGTGTGCTGGAGCTGGACCAGCAACAGCTGGCTTTGGGGCTACTGCAGCAGCAAGCACTGAGCATGCTGCAGGATGGAGCTCTGCTCCCTGGAGAAGAGCCACCCATCCTGCAGGAAATCACAGCTATGCAAGATCGGTGCCTCAGGTAAATATACACCCACACTCACTAACATTACTATATTTGGGTCAGCCCAGAGAAGCAAGGATGGTACTACAGTACAGGGATGCTTCCTCATGCCAGTTTCAAAACATTGGGATCTATTTCCATCATCTCTGTTTCAATTTGTTAAAGTCTTCCATCTTTTATCGAACAGTGTAAAAGATAGACCTGTTGATACATACATGCATAATGAGGAACCATTACCTGCTTGTACCTTCATACAGTTTATAGTCAAGCAGCAGAGCTAGATGGCTAAAGAGCTATTTCAATAAAGTATGCAAAGGACATAAGGGAATGCAATGCCAAGGCAATTCGTAGAGGAGTGGAGGTAAAGAAGGCATTTCTTCTGACCGTGAAGGCTGAGTGCACTTTAGCTAGGCACTGAGGAGGGACTGACATGTGTGAAAGCTTGGAAGGCCACACAACACTTCCAAGGTACTCCTTGGGCGATAAGAGAGGATAGAATGATTCAAAAGGAAAGAAGCTTGAAAGGTAAACAACTGAGAGCTACTTAGAATTCACTTTGCTAAAGCATGATACTTCTTGGAGATGAGAACAAGAAGGACACCAAAGTTCAGGGAGATAGTCATCATTTACAGCCAATAGATGTAGGAAGGGCTTAATTTCAGTATTATAGAACCAATCATATACACTTCTTGGGCCAGAGAAGAAAATCTCATTAAAAAATTAAATTCCTAGATTAATTAACATTGACCTACATGCTTACTGCATTCACCACTTAGGTTATTGATCTCAGGCTAATCTGACAACATGTATTGGAAACTTTTAACCCGATTCACATTCATTCAAATATAGAATTAAAATTTGTACATTTTTAAATGAAGTTTGGACATTATTAAAAATTGTGAAAAATCCAAGTGATTCTCCATTTAAAGGTTACTTTGTAATACCTACAAATATTTCAATTAGACATTACCTCTAAATGTTGATGACTATACATTTGAACATTTTATTTCCAAAGAAGGAAATAAGTAATCCAAGAATCTCCACATGCTTTCGACTGGAAAATCAATTGCAACTTAGTGGCACAAGGGAACGTCAATTCTCAATTTTCCAGGGATAAATTATTTCATTTATATAACATTTTCTTTGTTTTATTTGAACTGAACTTGCTACTGAACATTATCTGACAGTTTTGGGATGGGATCTTGACTTGCAAAATGATAGTAGGTGGGTTTTTTGTATGTTTTGTTAAAACAACATCATGCTTAAGAGGCTCTTTTCATTTCAAACCTATTTCTGCCTTCTTTACTTTTTTTAAGCATGCAAGAGAAAGTGAAGAGTAATGGAAAGTTGGTAAGACAAGAGCTGCAGGATCGAGAAGTGGTGGAGACTCAAATTAATTCTGTGAAATCTTGGGTTCAAGAAACAAAGGAATACTTAGGGAATCCAACAATCGAAATTGATGCTCAACTTGAAGAACTGCAGGTACAAAATTTTCCCCGTTCTTTATACCTGCTGTCTAAGAAACAGTTGCCCTTGTTTTAATTAGATACTCTTATTTATATTTAATGACATAGTGAATTCAAATTTTTAGACATGTACTCTACGAAAAGCATTTAAACTGATGTGACACCCTAAGGATCACTTGAGCCCAAGAATTCAATGTCAGCATGGTCAATGTAGTGAAATCCTGTCTCTTAAAAAAAAAGCATTCAGAAAATTCATGGATGTTTTTATGCCTTATAAAAGAGGATATGCACCATATTGAGAGAATAAAGAAAAATTTAATTTCTTTAAGGTGGTCATGTAATCCAGTGGTAGTTCTCTTAGGCAGAAGAGCAATAGAGAGCCTCCTCTCCAGACCCACAGAAATCATGTTCTTTATCAGGCTCCCAGAAAATGATCATTATGATCACTTTTTCAGATCCTCCTAACAGAAGCCACAACTCACCGACAAAACATTGAGAGAATGGCTGAAGAGCAGAAGAATAAGTACTTGGGTCTTTACACTATTCTGCCTTCTGAAATCTCCCTTCAGTTAGCGGAAGTGGCACTGGACCTGAAGATCCATGACCAGGTAAATCCGGAATCAGCCGAAAGTGGCTTTTTTGGCTTTACATAGAGTCCACCCTTTTGTACAAGAGTTCTCAACTTTCATAATCATGTCTTTTTAGAGACAGAGTTAAAAAATAGATCATTGTAAGATAAGATTAAGTTAAAACCTTTACTCATAGACAAGAAACATATCAGATCATCAAAGATATGAACAATAACTTTCCACAATTAGAGATAATTTATCTGGTTCCCTTTATGTTTCACATAATGGCTTATACAAACAAAGATTAAGCTTATTTTAAATGTGAGACAAATGTTTATTGAGTCTGCAGGTGTGATTCGAGGTGAGCAGGTAACAGCCATGTGAGGAAGAGTGAAGTGAGAGGAAAGAAAAAGCCTGGAAAGAAGTCATTACCAAAATACACACTTTTGTTGTTAATAGAAGGGTTTCAGGTTGATGCCGGTTTCCAAACAACCAAGGAAAGAAATACTGGAAACATAAACCATGTCTACAAAGTTATAACAATTTATAACAAGAAACACGTTTCTGGAGATTTCTATCTTTAGTCTCACAAAGAAGACATACTTTCATGTCATGAAAATAGTCTCATATAGCAGCTGTGAATTTTTAGGATTGTCTAGGTGGCTAGGCTAAATCAATTAAAATTTAGTTAAAACCACTTCGTCTTGTATAGAGACAATTCCAAACTACTGCAAGAAATGAAAAATATGCATTATAAAATTCATATTAGTACACTATCCCATTTAGAATCTTCAATGGCAGTGTTTTTAAAATTTCATCAAAATCTAATTCAACTCTACGACAATTTTGATTTAGAATTATATATACTATATTTTAAATATTTGATTGACCTATTTTAGTTCTTAGACATTGGAAGGTCCTTCAGGAAGGACAACTTAGCTAGTTCAGATCTTTTTTTAAAAAAATCAAATTTGGGTTTTCTTTGTCTCTGGCTATATTTCCCTATAATGCAGTTATACATATGCATTCCAGTTACTCTGGCTTTCAACTCAAGGTAATATAAGTCAACCAAGTACTCTCTGAAAATATGTTTCCTCCCTGCCAAAGAAATACTTTTTAAAGAAAACCTTTCATGTAGATAAATGAAACATGTTTCCTCTTTAACATCTTGATTTTAATTTATCATTTTAAGCAAAAGTGGATGTTTGCTATCAAGTCAAACATAATCCATTAGCGATCTGAAAATGTTAACTCATCTTTACACTTTCGTTCCTATTGGATGCATTTCATGTCTGTTACCTGTACTTTTGGCCTGTAGTTAGAAAGTTAAGAAAAGAGTTAGCAGATCATCAGCAGATAGTTACAAAAGGTACTTGGAAACAAATGTCTCCCAACTGTTTGTTTTCTGTTTTATGAAGACAAAGCAAAAGCACAAAGAGTTTGTACACTGAAGGTCACAAAGTAAGTAGAGAAGGTAGGGTTCGGCTGTCTACACAGCCTTCCATACCACGTATCTTGTAAATATCTAATAAATGAGTCATGGGACCTGTTTTCTGGGTTGGCCGAGAGCAGTCTGAATGCTACAAGTGTGTAGGGATAGTGATGAGTAAAGCTGCTCAACGGCTGGGGGAGCTTGAGCTGCTCAGACTCGGCTCAGCAGTGTCACAGCAGTGCTGCCTGCTGAAATGTCTCTAGTCATTCTCGTTTGAGACTTTGAGTACCTGGGGTCCAGTTTGACCATCGTTTGTTTTGCTGTTGTCATTGATGATTTAGATCCAAGAAAAAATAAAAGAAATTGAGCAGAGTAAGGCCACGAGCCAGGAATTCAGCCAGCAAATTCAGAAAGTAGCCAAAGATCTCACTACGATTCTGACGAAGCTGAAAGCAAAAACTGATAATTTAGTTCAAGCTAAAGCTGACCAAAAGGTAAGGAGGAAAGACTCAATTTTATGTGGGTACAAAAGAAAAATCAAACTTTCTGAGCAAACTTCACTAAAACCCAGCAGTAAAAGTAGGCAGTAAAGACATTCATAAAGGTGCTGATAGCAGGAGGCCACTTATATAATTAATTGTGGAATGTATTAAATTAAATACCAACGCATATGTGAATAAGATTAAATGGTAACAAGCTTGTCAACATAAGTTTATACCTTCCAAAGGGACTCATGTTTTTGATAGTTAATTCTGTGTCCGTACCCTGTCTGTGAGTTAAGTGGGTGGGGCAGAAGGAAAATGTGAGCCGTCTCATTCACCAAATAAACACCAGGATTGCAACATACCCTTCTGTGTCTCTCCAACTCAAAACACACAAAAGCACATCAGAGTAAAGTTGTCTTTTGTACTATTTGGCTTTTTAAAAAATTATGTGAAATAGAACCCTCCTGATCATAGGAAATGTAGAGACACTTGTTTTCTATAGTCTAATATGCTTCTATTGGATGGCCACCTAGGCTCTGGGAGAGGAATTAGATGGCTGTAATTCAAAATTAATGGAACTAGATGCAGAAGTACAAAAATTCTCCGAACGGCATGGCCACCTGGGCAAGCCACTGGCCAAGAAGATAGGAAAACTGACTGAACTTCAGCAGCAGACTGTCCGGCAGGCTGAGAACCGGCTCTCCAAGCTCAATCAGGTCTGTTTTCCGGGCTAGCAGTCAAAATGATTGCAAGAAAAAACTTTAAGCATCTGCCTTTCTTGTGGAAAGAATGTGGTTTATTTCATACCATGCTTGGGCTTCTAATATTTACATGTAAATCTGTCTTTATTTCACATCTAATAACATTATACACTTACTGACAAGGATTGTTGTGTGAAAAGAAATAGCTGGATATATTTAATGGAAATTGGAGGAGAACAGTTTGTAAACTAGTGACACATTCATAAAATGCATATTCTTTAACAAGTTTTGTGAAATCAGTATGAGATCTTAAAGTAACGTGTGTGTTTGCATTTATTTAGTAGAAGATTAGTTTATTACCTCTTTCCTGCCACTGGGATGAAACACGTAACCCCAAGAATTGAGGAGGGAAGGGTTCTATTTTGGTTCCTAGTTCCAAGAGGACTCAGTCCATGGTTAGTTGGTTGGTTCCGGGGAAGAAATAGCATAGCAAAAATGTTCTGGGAAGGAAAGCTGTGGAGGAAAGCTGTTCAATCCATGACAGCCAAGAAGCAGAGAGAAAGGGACAAAAGAAGCTGGGGACAAGGATACACCCTGCCAGGTCACACCTTGTGACTGGCTCTTCTGACCAGTCTCCACCTCCAACAGCACGCTCAGCCATGGCCCCTCCATGGGTCAATCCACGGATGAATATAGAACCTCCATGACCCCATCTCCTCCTAAGTCCACTACTAAACACGGAAGACTGTTCAGGGAATTTTTAGAATTTCCAGGAGCCCTTTCAACATCACGTGCATAATGGTCAACTCCTGGGGTTGTTATATCCAAAGAGATCAAAGACTGATTTCTAGCTCAGGAGGCCAAGTTTACATTAATGACATTAATGTCTTTTTCAGGCAGCATCACATTTAGAAGAATACAATGAAATGCTTGCATTAATTTTGAAGTGGACTGAGAAAGCTAAAGTCTTGGTACACGGAAGTATTTCATGGAATTCTGCAAGCCAACTTCGGGAACAGTACATTTTGCATCAGGTAAGTTTAGGAAAAATACTTTGCAAAGACTAACAAAGAGCAAAGTGACTGACACAAAGTTTAGAGGGTAGGATTTTTGTAGGTACCAGATCAAAAGAGTACTGAATATTCTGGTTTAAGAGAAAGTAGCTGCCTGAAAGATTTTATGAGATGATCTATAAAAGACTGTAATGTCCTCTATTTCTCTAAATCTTCCTTTCTCTAAGACCAAAAGCAATCAGCCTTATATGACCATTTTTTCAACTTCTTTGAATTCTAGGCAAGGGAATTTTATCAAGGGATGCATGAAAGATTATAGGCTGTAGATCACTCAGTCGAATAGACAGACCAAGCTTTGGCATTTGTGTGATTTGGAGCGAAATATTTTGCCTCTTTTAACTCTGCCTTCTCATTTCTAAGGTGAGGGAGTGAAGAGCAGTTACATATGACACTGAGGAGGATCAAATCGTTTCATGTATTCCCAAACATCTGGCAGAAGCAGGTGCTCTGTAGGAGTTCCTGCCTTCTTCCCCCCAGTGTTCCACCAGGGCTCAGTTGTCAGCCTTCCACAGGAGTCAGGGCAGCTGCGACAAACAATAGGTCACCTAGTCGTCATGTTACTGCATTTCCTCTGAAGTTATGTGACAAAAATATTGCATTTCTCTTGCTCTTACTTCCCAGGAAATTATTTCATACTTTCATCACTGAAACTTGAATTAGACACAGATAGGTAATAGGTCAGTTTTCTTGCAACAAAATATAGACTGATTTTTCTTTAGATTACATGGACATCCTCAGGCAGTTTGGATTTTTCTTACAGGACATATGTACATGTGCATCTTTTAAATGAAGCCCTTTTTCCATTTCAGCTAACAGAGTTCTAGATCAAATCTGTGCTGGTCTCTTCCTGGAAAGCTTTGGGGGTGCTTAACATTTCCCTCACTTCCATAGCCTTCTTTAATCAACCTTGCAAACCCCTCCCAAGATGCCTTCCTTAAACAACTCCAATTATTTGGTGCAAGATATGCTTAGACATTAACACAGGCTTACCTTACAATTGACTTGTAAACAGTGAAAATATATCCAACCTCAGCAGAAACTGAAAAATAAAAAATTAAGGAAAAAGGAGAGAAAATTTTGGCTCTCAAGTTAACACCATTTTTTAAAAGAAACTCATACTTAAAGAAGAGATAAAACAATTAATAAAATGTATGACTGTTATCAAACTGTCACTGCTCTGACTTGTTGATTATACTTTCTGATCTCATTGCTAATGCTGTATTCCAAACTGTGAAAGATTTTTATCCAGTATTAAAACTGTAGGGAAATTTTAAACAAAATTCAAACATCAAGTAACAATATTTTTCAATGGATATCTGTTTGTTTGGTTTTTTTCTCAGTAAGTATTTGCATATAATACAGTTTTGTTTTTTGTTATTTTGTTATTATTGGTTGTGGTTTGTTTTTGTCATACTCAGAATTGAACCCAGGGCTTTTATCCTTAGCATATCTCCAATCCCTTTTACTTATTTTATATTTTGAGACAAGGTTTCACTAAGTTACCCAGGATGGGGTTGAACTTTTGATCCTCCTGCCTCAGCCTACCAGAATTCTGGGATTCCAGGTGTGTGCCACCATTCCTGGCTGCCATGTTGCCTTTAAAGGAACCACGAGAGCTTTTTTTCTTAAAAACGGCTCCTGCATTCATTCAACAAAGACTTAGAGACTACTACCCTAGTCTAGAAATTGTGGTATACATTTGAGATACAAAGAATATTTGTTGTCTGCTTAGGAGTGCTCAGTCCAGAAAGGCCTGAATTAGAGAGTACAGGGCAGAGTCCTGAAGAGTGTCGTAGCCCACCTGTGGACTTTGCCCTGGACAAAAGCACATTGTCTTGGTAAATTCCTAGCAGTAAAAGTGCAGGTACTCTTGTGTTCCACAGAGCTGGAAAGAGGGATCAGAGATAAGAGCTGAGAGATTAGAAAAACACAAACAATGGAGGCCTGTTCCAAATGTGGACTTTATCCTGAAGTCCTTCTGCAAGCTGGGGATGCTACTTTGCCTGCAGGTTAGAAGTTCAGGCTTGTACTGTGAGAAAAGGAGTGTCACAGCCTGTGAAAAACAGACAAAGGATGGTAAGACCGGAAAAGTGATTTCCATGCTCCAGCCTCTGCCCTCCGGTAGAAGACAGAAGTCCTCTCTTTGGAGATTGAGGAGAAAAGACAAAATCAAGGGCCTCAAGGAGCTGGAACTTAAACTGGAGAGGAGGGGCGGGGAGTGTGTGTTGCGGGGATGTAGGTGAGAGAGATGAAGGTGTTCGGGACAATCCCCAAGTTTTTGTGTTGTAAGGAAGCTGGGTGATTAACCAAGTTGTGGGACACAGGGCACAGGAAATGACACATGGCTTCAGTACTCTGTTACAGTTTCTTGAATTTCAATTTGTTTTTCTGTGAAATAGGGCAAACTGAGTAGCTACCAAGTGGAAGTGGGTACAGGTGTGTAAAACTCAACATCATACCCTACTCACATGTCCTGCCAGTGCTTGAGGAAAGCATGAAGTAGAGCTTAGTCCCTTTCCCCCCTCCCAGGTCTGGTAGTCTTTACACCATACCACACTGGTTACCTGCACCCCCTCTACGTGGACAGTGTCACAAATATTGACAATTCACTTTAGACCCTGCTAGATGAATCTGAAGACATTTATGGTGACCTGGAAGCAATGTCTGAGAAACTGCAGTACCTTCGGAGTGTGTACTGGACAGAAAACATGTCTCAGCAAGTGGCAGAACTGGGCCGAGAGACTGAGGAGCTGCGGCAGGTGATCAGAATTCATATGCAGAGCCTCCAAGACGCAACCAAGGTAAAAACATCTAACACTGAAAAAGCAAAAGGGTAATTCTACTATAGAGCAACAGTACCTTGTGGTTTCTTGGCTATGATGTTAACTCTTCACCTATGATTGATATTCAAATGGGCTTTTCTCTCCAGGATATGAAAAAATTTGAGGCAGAGCTGAAAAACTTACAAGTGGCCTTGGAACAAGCCCATGCCACCCTGACTTCTCCAGAAGTTGGGCGCCTGAGTCTCAAGGAGCAATTGTCACATCGACAGGTAAGAAAAATAATTTATGACAAATGGGTAATGACTTATTTCTAAAAAAACAGGATAGCTAGAATGTTTTCTGAATTCCGTTATTGAAGCCTGGCATGGTGGTACACTTCTGTAATCCCAGCATTTGGAAGGCTGAGCCTGGGCTGCGTGGTGAATTTAAAGCCGTCTGAGCTACTTTGTGAGACCCTGTTACACCCGCAGAACCCCTCCAATAAATAAGTGAACTGAATTAGTCGTGGTCTAGAAGTAGATGTATTATTGAGAAGAATATTCCTTGCAACATGTTTATAATCCATGATAATTCAACAAGTGTGGAAAGGATGAAACTATTAAACTTTTCAACTATCACATCACACTTTCAGCATTTACTGTCTGAGATGGAGTCACTGAAGCCGAAAGTGCAAGCTGTTCAGCTGTCCCAGAGTGCGCTCCGGATCCCCGAGGACGTGGTGGCCAGCCTGCCGCTCTGCCACGCCGCCCTGCAGCTGCAGGAGGAGGCCAGCCGGCTGCAGCACTCCGCCATTCAGCAGTGTAACATCATGCAGGCAGGTGCCGCTGTGGCCGGGCTCCCTCGGCCCACGCCGACGGAGCCATCGCGCATGCGTCTTGGGCTGCTTTTCTTAGCATTGTGTGGGCTCAGCCATCAAAACACATCCCTACTACTAAATTTGACAGACTGTTGTGGTTATATAAAATGAGGAGATTAAGATGCTATCATTTGGATGGCCCACAAAAGGCTGCGGAAAATGTATAAAAATATCCTTTCGTGAAAACTGCCTCGGTAAAATTTTATAAAGAACAACTCGTACAGATTAAGTTTGTATGAAAGCATATATTTGTAGTCTTTTATTCAGAGAATTATGAGATTATTATAATTATGAGAATTATTGAGAATTATGTAGATTAAAATAACGTGCATTTACCATTATATATTACAGTTTTTTAAATATTGTAGCTTATTTCATCAAATACATTTTCTTGTCAAAGAAGCACACAGAGGCATAGTTTAGTCTCTTCATGTAATATGAAAAAAAATTTACTGTGAAGAAATGGCACCATTTACTATGTATCTCTTTTCAATTAATATTCACCAGCTTTATCAAACACTGCCTAGATACCATCTCATTAAAATCATCAGGGTCCATTCACACAGTTCTTTTGGCTCCTCCCTTGACCCTGGAATTTGTTAGACAGTCAAGTTCCTGAGGCTACGAGTCATGCATGATTCTGTTTTCATCCCCTCCTGTAGCTCTTAGCTAAGTGCCTTGTTTTGTCACTCAGAATTTCTGAGGTGTAGAAGCGAACAATCCTGCTTCCGCTTTCAGACTGCTGTGTCTCGCCTTCAGGACAACAGAAGTAAGAGAGAAGAGACAGAGTCCTACCCCACTCGATCTTTGAATCCATCGAGTTATTCTATCACAGAATTTCACAGAGAAAGCTCTGAAATATCTAAGGAAAATTTGAGAATTTGAACTGCCTAAGGCTTTCACCTGCCACTTTGTGACTTCCCAGACACACGGGGAAATAGGAGTTAATGCTGGTTTGGGCAGATGTGATCCAACCGCTTAACCAGTGACTGATCTAGAAGGAAAATCACATGTTGTCTTTTCTCCAAAGGAGGCAGTGGTGCGGTACGAACAATATGAGCAAGAGATGAAGCATCTCCAGCAGCTGATAGAAAGTGCACACAGGGAGATTAAGGACAAGCCCGTGGCCACCAGTAACATCCAGGAGCTGCAAGCTCAGATTTCTCGGCACGAGGTGAGAGCACAGGGTGGGTGGCTTCCCAGGGGCAGGAAATCACTGCGAGGGGCACTTGCAAGACAGTGGCCTTCCCTGTCCTGGTCCCGAACCTGTCAGTTCCTGAACAAGTGCTGGGGCTGCTCTGCATTTTGAGTGTGATTTTTGCTCATTCCACAACAACATTTTGTCATTCGTGACACATCTCAGTCAGGACACGCTGACTCTACCCTGCACCCCAAACAGTTAATACACCAAAAACTTCAGTAGACTAAAACTCAGCCTCCTTCCTGATGTTAAAGTTTGCAGGAAACAGCAGTGCTTAAAGCTTTGCTGCATTGCTCAGCTCCTTAAATACCAGGAGTTATTCAAATTAAAAAGGATATTCTGTGTCCCTTGAAAAAAATCAGGTCCTTTCACTAAAATCAGAGAATAGTCTATGGTCTCTGTGGCTAATTTTTAGACCAGTCTTGTCCCCATTTTCCCCTTTTAAAATGTGCCTCCTTCTTGTTCTTTGGCATCTCGGCGACCTCAGAGCTTGACACTAGACCTGGTCTCAGAGGCCACAGCATCACAGTGGCCAAGGCCCTTGCCACTTAGCAAAGAATGTCTTTTCTGACCTGTCAACTTCTGTGTCACTCACATTCACTTCTTCCACCCCTGGATGGATCTTAGCATCGTGAGTTTTGGTCGGTGACTGAGAACAAAGGCTCTTATTTCTCTGTCAAAGAGAGACATTTAACTTATCATTCCATCTGTTTGTTTTTAAAATTGATTGTAAGAACACAAGTTTTCTAAACCAAATATCATAGTTAAGATCTTAGAAGATACACCAGCAGTCTCATTGCCCTCTCACTAACTGTAATACCTCAGTTTCTTGATATAGTACTCACATACCAATCACTTATGTCAGTGCGTGATTGACAAAACAATTTACGTGTACACCTCACATTTACTTTTGCAACTGTAGGTATCTATGACATTGGTTAAATGAAAACATACTGTGCAAATATTTGAGACCACTGTTTGCACAATGTACACATGAAACTACACAGTGACTATTTACCCTGAAAATATTTTTTACTGCTATTTTATAAGATCTCAATTTTTTTTTCAGCAACCATTCTATTATGATCCAGGAAATATTTTTATCTTAGGTAGAATAACAATGATTTTAATTAAAGTTTTTATATTAAAAATTGGGAAGTTTTACTTTTTTTAGAATAACCCAATGAGGATTTAGCCAGTTTTAATCATCTCTGTCTTTTTTTTAAGTAACTTCCTGAGCTCCCAAATCAAGTTACTGGCTGAAGTTGGACTCAGACCCCACTATCTTTAACTCCAAATTCCATAACTTTTCTAGCAGAAGAGAGATCATTCGAGTCTGTCACTGTACAGAGGAAAAGAAAGTGGGTCTGGGAATCAGAGTGCCCACCAAGGCCACAAGGGCTTCTCGGGGGGTACTAGCAGCCTGGTCTTTCCGGTTCTTGGTTCAGTGATCTCTTCATGTTCTCATTTCTCTCACCATAATTTTAAATATCCATGTCAATATCTGTCAGTTTCACCATGTATTGGAACACATGTTCAGGTAGATCATGGTGTTGTCCCTGGTGCAGCCCACAGTTTGTGTGAAATAAACATAAGAAGGGGAGCGCCGGGTGGAGAAAGCCTGCCTGGTCGTGGAACAATGGCAGTGAGAATTTTTTTCTGTATTTTTCAACTTCTGTTCATTGAATTTCAGTCCTGAGGAGAATCCAGGTTCTGTACGATCCAGAAACTGACCCAGTTCAAGGAATTCATGTTTTATTTTCTGTAATTTTTCAAATGTTGCCTTTATGTGAAAAATAATCCTGCTCTATTTATTTACTTGTTTATTTATGTGATACTGAAACTGAACTCAGGGCCTTTGCACTGAGTGACATCCCTAGCTTTGTTTATATTTCTGATTTGGAGACAAAGTTTTCCCAAGTCTCAGTCTAAGTTGCCCACAGTGAGATGACAAGTGGGATCCTCCTACCTCGGTCTCCCAGAGTACTAGGACTACAGAGACGCACCCCTTAATTGGCTCCTGCCACATTTAAATCCGCAGAGAGAACACTCACACCTCTCCCTCTCCATCTGACACAGCAGGTGTGCTTTTAAGGACAAGATGGTGCCCCCAGGGCCCTCTGCTCTGCCAGGCCAGTGTACTAAGCTTCCCACTTCTATAGGCATTTTCAGAAATAATCCAGAGTATACATATATATATTCCTAAAAATGGGTAACACATTAACCCATTACTACTTCATTTTAACTTAATAAGCTTGGCACATCATGAATAACCAATATAAAACATCACGATATATAAGCAGGTATAAAATTCTGAACATCACACAATTCGAGTATGAACTGCAGATTCTCACAAACCTAGTAAATTAGTATAAGTGTTGACTAGAGCTACATTTATATCAAACAACCTAGATGAGTTTCACACACAGTAAAATTTCAGCTAAGGAAAGGCTGCTTAGCTTAGCACACGTGTATCATTGTGGGCGCTGCGGGGGGAGCTGTGACCAGACAGGTCGCAGGTCACAGGCGAAGGTTCTGGCTACCTCTGTTCCACACAGTCCTATGGAAAGCCAAAAGACAAGGCTTTGGAACCTGGAATTCAATGAGTCCAGCAAGCTGGGAGATGTCTTTTACAGTGATTAATTATAATAAATATTCACAGATTAGTCATGTACCAGCTCCTAGAATAAATATATTAAATCGCTAATCATACTTTTTCAAAAAATAAACCCGTTATGTTTAAATAAGTATCGGCAGCCACAGAGGTAAAGAAGTGATTATTTGTTCTTTTAAATCTTGTTTTCAAAGTTCCTCCACTGTTCTAGAGTCAAGAGGAAAGTTGCAGGCTGAGTTCTGCTGAGCTCTTTCCCCCCTCTCCTCAGGTTTGCTTTGGGAGAGTAGGAAATAAAAGCAGAATAATAAGTCCACATCAGAGTGCACACCTGTAAACCCAGCACTCAAGTGGCTGAGGCAGGAGAATCAAGACCAACTTGAGCTATATAGCAAGATTATGCCTCAAAAATTTAACAAAGGCACCTCTGGGTGAGATACAGACATATACACACTCATTTCAGACTGATGTTTGTCAGTCATAGAATGTTTCTTTGCAAAATGCCAAATGACAGCTTTTCAGGCAAAGGAAGGAAACAAAGGAGGAATAGAAAAGAATGATAGTTTTGTGTTGTTATTGTTAATGTCTGGAATACACATTTTTGTCTTTCAAAAGATGCAAGAAAATATTACTTTGGTATTTACTATTTTGTACATAAACAAATATAACTGTAACATTTATTTTTAAAAAATTGAGACTATGTCTCCCTATGTAATGCAGCATGGACTTGAACTCATTCTGGAGCCCAGGCTGGGCTACATAGTGATCCTCCTGCCTCAGCTTTCTTTATGGGCAGGTACCACTATGTCCAGCTAACTGTGTATCTGTAATATTTAGGGTTATCATACTCCTAAAATGGATCTATAGTTGCCATTTTAAGAGCTAGGCAGGGTCCAGAATATACTTCCAGTAAACTCTTAGTCAAAATTTTAAAGCCTCTATCTCTAACGTTTTTTTTTTTTTTCCCCAAAAAGTAAAAGCCATTACATTTGAGATCTGAAACATTTGCGGCAGAATGGAGTACAAAAGAGAAAATTGAACAAATACACACAGTTTTATTGGGGGTTCAGTCTACATAGAAACTAAGAGTTCCTATGTCGTGAGTAGCTTATCTACCAAAAGAAATAACTCCAGGGCTGCAGGAGTGGACAGGCTCTGTGATTTTCCGATACTGAGCAAGTGTCATCTCTGAATGTCCTCAGTGTAGGATAAGCGCTGAGCACGGCAATTTTCTGTAGTTTCAGTCATCACATGACCTAATTTCCATGGGGTGAACCATCTGGTACATTTCAGATGTTTTAGGCATTTTCAAGGAAGTTGTCAGTTCTCAGTGCACGGCTCCCCAGGAGCACCCCCGCGAGCACTGCCGCCGTGAAAAGCCATTTTCTGCATCCTCTTCTTTCCCTTTAGCCCTGAGCGGGCTCCTTGCCTCTTCCGGCCGGGCTGGGCTGCAGTTCAGTGGGCTGCTCTGCTGTGCGAAGCTGGCTGCCGCCGGTCCACATCCTGCCTCCCGCCGTCAGAGCTCTGCGCTCTCATTGGCCGGCGCCGCAGGAAGATGAACGCCACTACTTCTGTTTCCTTTTGATGCTGTTCTGACACCAGGGGGTGGGGTGGGGGGGATGTATTCTCAGGAGCTGGCGCAGAAAATCAAGGGCTACCAGGAGCAGATCACCTCTTTGAATTCCAAGTGCAAGATGCTGACAATGAAAGCCAAGCACGCCACCATGCTGCTGACGGTGACAGAGGTCGAGGGGCTGGGGGAAGGCTCCGAGGACCTGGATAGAGAGCTCCTCCCCGCGCCTTCCGCCCACCCCTCTGTGGTCATGGTAAGTGAGGATCGGTGAACTCCCGCCAGCGTTGCTGGGGACTGCGGCCGCAGAGAGGCCGCGAGCCCTCGCCAAGGCTTATTTCTGGGACTAGCTTTAGCTCTTGCAAGTTTGATCTGTTACCGCCTTCTTTCTACCTTCGGGCCTGAGCCATTCTAAGCAGTGACAGTTAAAATGAAAGTATTTGCCTGAGACTGCTGAGTGCCTTAACCTGTCCCAGATCTGCTCCATGTTTGTTTATAATTTAGCAATAATACTGAAAGGCTCTGAGCTTTACATTAAAAAAAAAAAATCCTTTGCACAGGATTCTACTTTTTCTGTGAAATGATAGAATTGCATTTTTCAAGGTAACTGGCTTGCTATATTATGTGTATGTGCATTGTTGTAGAAATGTTTAGTACAGTTTGAAATAAAAGCTATGAAGAGAAAAATAAGAAAACAGAAACATTTATATTTTAGCTTTAGATAAAAAATAATAAATTTACTCCACACCATCTTCTCCCCAGTACTTTTGGTAACTGTGTTTTCCAGAGCTATGTATTTCCCTTCACATGCACTGCACCTTGATTTCTGCATCACTATGGCTGGCCCCCCCCCCCCCCCCGCCCCATATCGGCTGCCTTTTCCTCTGGAGGATATTTGCAGCTTGAGATGTCGCCAAAGGCCAAGCTTTATTTGATAGATCCCTTCCTCATTTGTGTGACTTGTGATAGGTATTCATAAAGACACACTCAACATAAATGAAGAAGTGTTTTTGCAGCAAAATTCTTGAATGTTCTACTGTGCGCCCCTTATTCCTAGTGACTTCACAGCACTGTGCTCACTGGATGGCAAAACTTTTAAACACGAACACAATTAATATATGCATTGGAGTCTAAGTCATTCTAACTTTGTTATATAATATTTGTTTGAGCTATGCTTAGCCAATTCTTTTGTTAAGATAGCTAACTACCTTTATTTCTTTTTTTTAAATGTCTTTTGGGCTCTGTGTTCTGTGGCAGATGACTGCAGGTCGCTGCCACACTTTGCTGTCCCCTGTCACTGAGGAATCTGGAGAAGAGGGAACCAACAGTGAGATTTCCTCTCCTCCTACCTGCCGCTCCCCTTCGCCGGTGGCTAACACGGAGGCTTCTGTCAATCAGGTACCTCTCCCTTGGGCTCTTCTATCTGTGAGCTCTGAGCACACGCAAGATGTCACTCTCTGTCCTCTTGAGGCTGCCGTTGAGAGGACACTGCACTTTGTTCCTGGACCACATCCTTAGGTGTTGTCGTTGTACAAACTATGGTTGCTGTGTGAGACCACTGGCTCCCTGTGCCACCTCCTGTCCAGGGGTGCTGACAATGGGATGGGCCAAAATCAGGCTCTGTAGTTATGGCCAGAGGAAGCTTCTCATAAGTGATGGTTTTGTTTACAGTAGTAATGTGGGTTGTGGGCCTGTACCTAAGGTTTCTGACATTGTTGTAAAATAACATAATTCTATGTCTATTTTAACATTCACTGCGTGTAATATTGACATTTACAAGATTTTTGAATGTGAAAAATTTCTATTATGTTGAACCTTTTTACTTATTAGTTGTGAACTAATTCAAGAGATGTCCACCAGTATGTGTACTGGAATGCTGAGTAGATTTCAGTTTTCTTATCTCTTAATAGCCTTAAATGTACATCCCATAAAATGAAGAGAGTATTTTGTTATCAGCTGTGTTTTAGCAAACATTATATGCCATATGCATTACACTAAGTTACATGCTGAACATTTTATAAGAAATACTGGCTAGAAATCTACAAGATGCTTTTACAAGCCAAAACCTTTAATGTATACTACACTTCAATTCAAAATGACAGTAAAGGCTTTAATTACATCCCTATACAATGATACAAGTGTTCAAAAGAACTGAAATGGATTATCAAGGAGAAAGCATTATACGGAAACTGTTTTATAAGCTGTAATACAGAGCAATCATATTATTTTTATTTTAAGGTACAACCAGTCAAAGTAGGCTTTCTGTGATAAACGAGACTGTGTCCAATAAAAAGGGGACATAAAATTGATGGAATCTTTAGTTAGTCCAGTTCTCTTGATAAATGTCATTATAGCTGTAGGGACATTTTCAGCTCATCCATTCATCAAATACATTCTGAGCACCTACCCAGCACGAAGCCTTGCACTGGGGACAGGGAGGGGACAGAGAGCACTGGGCAGTGGCCCCGCCCACAAAGACCTCACCATCCTGAGAGAAAGGTTAACATGGGACAAACAGTAATGAAAATGTTAGAAGGAAGCTAAAAGCACCAACAACAACAAAAAGGAGAAGTTCAGCCTCCCTGGTAGGTTTAGGTCACTGTTCTCCAAATTCTAATTTAAAAATATGTATCACTTGGTCTCTGACGGAATGTTCTTCCTTGTGGTCACAGAGTTATTAGACCCAGAAAAACAGGGCTACGATCCACTGATGGCTACTTTGAAAAGATAGTATTCTGCAAAATGTAGTCAGTGGTTTTCAGAGTTTTCAAATTGAGCAAAAAATGCTGATCCTGAGACTGACACTGGATCACATATACCTTGTGTGAAATTTTGATTCCTTTCTTGTAGAGTGTTTGTTAGTGGATACACCAAGGTGTCCAGTAAATGAAAACTTGCAAACCTTATTATTATTAGGCATTCACCATAAAGCTAATTATATCCTAAAACTGAGAGCTATTAGGCTTTCTTTTTTAATAAATTGAGTTTACTGTTAGGCTTTGTGTTGATCCTATCATGACAGCTCTTCTCACATGGTAGGAAAACATGAACTCAATTGCATCATTAGCTGAGCATGCTGATAGGAGATGCTGCAAGGGAAGGGGAACTGAGGTTAAGTCAGATAGTTCTACTTAGAGGAAGCTGTTAAAAAACCAACATATGGTATTCAACAGCACTCAAACAAATGAACCTCGTCATTAGAGGACAGTGGAAATCTGTGACACTGTGAATCATCTCTTAAAACTGAGAATGCTTAGAAACTCCTTAAGTTCCCATTTTCAGATTCCAAGCCCTGTACAGAATGTGCACAGGGGTGTTGAGGAGCAGCCAGACGGAGCTGCTGCACAAGGTCACAGCTGCTGAAAGGTTCTGCTTGCTGCTTCTGTAAGTGGATCTCGTTACATAACGGCTTGATCCCACTCCCGGCCTGTGCATTCAGTCTCTGACGGTAGCTGCTGGTTAAAAGTAATAACAACTTAGCTCTCAGGGGAGGAGAATCAGTGCGGCATCCCCAGAATGTGCTGCAGGCTTCCCAATTCCCTGGGCACAAGCCAAGGGTTAGCTTCTGCAGAAGAACCAAGGGAAATATCCGCTGAACAGGAGAGCGGATGGCTGCCCCCCAGCTCAGGAGCTTCTCTGGTCCCAGCCCCCTTTTCCTCCAAGCTGTCTCTGGGAAATCCCTTGACCCTTTTGTGTGTGTGTGTGTGTGTGTGTGTGTGTGTGTGTGTGTGTGTGTGTGTGTGTGTGTTTCACGAGATGGAAACATGAACTGCGAAGTTAACCATGAAAATACTGTATGTACTGCCAAGCGCAGATCGGTTGCTACTGCAATTTTCTAGATTCATTTCCTCAGACAGGACAGGTACTGGGCAAGACCTCACCTCACTTAAAATGAAGGACATTTCTAAGGGTGATGCTTCACAACACTAGTTCTGAAACCTCAGTAGTTATTTGTAGAACCAATTGATTTATCTTACTGAATTTTTGCAGCCAGTCCTTAAGTAGACTCAGGGTATTCATTTACAGTAAATGACCGTTTTTAAAGAATTTTAAGAAGCTTGTTGTCACTCCTAACATGAGCCATATACATAAAGACAGAAAAGTGGTCTTTTGTAACAAACTTATTACACCTAAACCAAACTAAATGCATGCAGGCCTGAGGCAGGCTGCTGGCTTGCTGCCCTGAAGTTAGGCATTTGTCGCTATAATGAGAACTTTAGCCTGAGCAACAGGAAGGGTGTATGTTCAGAGAGCTTCATTCTCATATGAATCTGGAAGTGAATGAAAATCCAGAAGAAATTCTGGACTTAGAGCTTAGATGAACAGAAGTCCCACTTACGGAGAGATGGAAAAGACATCATTTCTTCCTGACTCCGTGTCACATCCCATGTTCCGGGAGGTGCTGACTTTGATGAACCTGTGATGAATATGTGAGAAATTACATGTGTGAGTCTGGAGCTACTAAATTTACCAATTATCAAAGACTTAGTGGAAAAATAAACTATAAGAGAGGAAATTTGAATGACTAGAAAGCTACAGAGATTCAAAGTGTTTCCAGCTGACTGTGGTGGTAGACACCTACAATCCCTGCATTTAGGAGGAATGAGGATCATTTCAAATTCAAGGCCAGATTGGGCTACTTAGTGAGTTCAAAGGCAACTTGTACTGCAAAGTGAGACCTTGCCTCAAAAAAGAGCCAAACCAAAACAGTTTTGGGTAGGAACTGGGCAATTGGTGCTATGAACACTATGGAGAGGTCAAGCGAGACCAAAGTTGAAAAAATGACCATTTTGTTTCACAAAGAAGGCACTGATTACCATGAGAAGGGCTGCTGATATGGGGACACCATGATGGAATCTGATTGGGTCCTTGGAGAGTGGACTGAGAGTGAGAAAGTGACCATACACATCTCGTCTTTTTTTTTTTTTTTTTTTTTGCGGTCCTGGGGATTGAACTCAGGCCCTTTTTCTTCCAAGGTAGGCACAATACCACTTGAGCTAAATCCTCGTCACAACCATTTTCACCCATATTGATGTAAACCAATTCCCAGAATCTGGTTTCAGAAGAGAGTTTAGAAATGAGGACAAAGACTGTGTGTGCAAGTGAGTTCACAGGTCTATCACACTGGGACTCCCGGACTTTTCTAAGAGATGATGAAAAATCAAAACAGAGCAGCACATCCAGTGTTCTCAGATGAGAAAGAGAATCGATTCTACTTATAAAGAGACTATCAGAAGAAGGAGAGGATGTTAACAGTGATACTGGGTAGCAAATAATCCATAAGCAGTGTCTGAATAAGCTAAAATAATCCAAACAAGGGAAATACTGTAACTCCCAACCTGCTAGATATCTGAAATGCGAGTTCGTGTTCTCTAAAATACAAGAAACAATTCTAGGAAAAATTGAGATTAAGAATAGGAAAAGTTGGGCCGGGGATATAGCTCAGTGGTTCCGGCGCCTGTCTTGCAAGCGCAAGGACCCGGGTTCAATCCCCGGTAACCACATAACAATACTGGGTGTGGAGACTCACCCCAGCGGTAACCAGTACCACATACCAGTGCCGGGCGTGGTGGCTCACGCCTGTAATCCCAGCACTCGGGAGGCAGAGGCAGGAGGATTGCTGTGACGTGAGTTGGAGGCTGAGCTCAGGGCCAGCCTGAACCACAAAGCGAGACCCTGTCTCAAAAAACCTTAAAAAAAAAAAAAAAAAAAAAGAATAGGAAAAGTTTATTGAGATAGAAGGCTTCAGCCTAAGAAGGACAGAAGGGGGACCGGAAGTGAGTGCCCTACCCACCTTGCTTCCCAGGGTGTTTTAATGGAGCAAAGCCACAAGGTGAGGTGGGTTCAAGGTAGGACAAAACTGTAGTCAACCAGTAACATTGCAAGCACAATTGTTTAGGTAATATGGATTAAGTGGGGATCCAGTGGGAAAGCAAGTCACATAGCAAGTGTATAAGGATTTTCAGTAAGGGATCTTTCCAGGAAGGAGTAGGTTAAAACCTTATTCCCCAAACCCAGGTGATTGATACCTACTTAGAATATCAATCACTGCTATTTATCCTATGTGGATGTGGAAGCTGCTCTCCTTTTGCAATATGAATATCTCTTGATTGTCCTCGTCCTGGCTCCTTGGCTGTCCTTCATGCTGGCTCCTTGGCTGTCTTCCATGTTGGCTCTTTGGCTGTCCTCCATATGGACTTTTAGAAGGCCCACCCTATCTAACTGCCTCTGAGATATCTAGTTTACTACCTTCAACAACAAGAGGGTCCATGAAATCCAGTTTACAGGATTCGAGGGGTTGGGGAAGAGTCATCTTTAAGGAAGGAAACCGGCACGTGTGAGATAAGGCTGTGTCTGACTAGACAAAGACTTGTGGTCATTTGAGAAGTGGCCAGGTCATCTCGATGGCTCTGATTGTGTGTGTATGTGTACCACACATGTGCACACAAAGTCTGGAAAGTAAATGGAGATTATGTCATAGTTGGAGTTTTCCAAGAGAGGGAAGCAAAGGTTGAAATGGCTAGGGAAAGAAGGTGCTGGCAAGAAGGGTGTTTAAGTAACTTCAGACAGAGCACCAACTCCCTGTGGGTGAGGAGCTCAGTGATCAAAGGTGCTGGGGACAAAGCAGGATGCAGGAGAGGAGCAGTAGTATGTGTGATCCTGCAACAGGATCACTGTACAGTGTTACAACACTGTAATCAATACATTGTGTCTGAGAATACCAGAGTGGTGCACCCAGCTCAAAGGAATGCAGAGGTTCCAGCTCCCAGTTTGCAGCATTATCAGTGTCAGACACTTAACCTGAAAGCCTTAGCAGTGAGAACAAAATGAGTAGAAGACATAGCAGTCACTCAGTTGTTATTTCACTAGTCCTCAAAACGACCCAGTCAATGTTGGGACAATGCACAAGATGAAAATGATTCACTCCAGCTTCTGAGAATTTCATCAAGCATCTCTGGTGTCCCAACTTCCAGGGTGAAACTTTGATGTCTAACCCTGCTTCCACTCACTCACAGACGTCTTCCCTTAACACCAGAACCTTTCCTGCTATTATCTTCTTTTTCCTTGTAGCTGGCATCACCTTCAATACCTTTACCAATTTATGTTTATCAATAAGGCTCAGGCAGTTTTATTGACATAATTATCTTTACCAGTATAACAGCAAGAGCATTAAGTTTCACAATAGCGATTTACAGATGGTGAACATTGCTCTCCCAATTCATTTCTTACTGGGGCACAGAGAAGCCACTAAAGACATTTCAATTTTATGTTTCCATACGATTAATTTTCTTATCAATAGTAATAAAATATATGATGTTATTTATAACTCAAGAGATTAAAAATATTCAGAAACTTGAGTCTTCGTCATTCACTTTGGTGATTCTTGTGATAATTCTTTCAGGAATTAAAGAGAAGAACAACTTTTTGTTGTTTGTTCCTTATAGTATTTACTGTGTCATGACACTTTCCCTTATTTAATATGAAAGTGATTGATTTATATAAATGGATAATGAAGTTCTAGTTGCAACTTCAGAATTACAGATTTCTTTTTTGTGGTATGAGGGATTATAAATCCAGAGTCTTTGTACCAAGTTAAATTTTTACCCCTCATCCATTTTGATGCAGGCTCTTGTTAAGTAGAGTTTTAATTTTTAAAAATCAAATACTTTAAAAATTATTCAGAGCTAGGTGTAATAATTCACAGCTATAATCCTAGCACTTTGGAGGCTAATGCAGGAGGTTCTGGAGTTTGAGATTATTCTGAGCTAGATAACAAATTCAAGCCCAGCCTGGGCTCTGTAGCAAACCCCTGTCTTATTTTAACAAAAAGATATTCATCTTAAAAATTGTAATCAATACATTGAAGAACATTTTAAAAACCAGATAAACTAGATTCTCTTATTTGGTCATAGGTACTACTGTCTTTGAATATATGTGTACCACTTAATTTGTATTTCTCTTTTACATAAAATGAATTTGGGTAACTTGAAATACTAGTAAAATTGTTTAGTGATTTTATATAAACAAAAAATTTAAAGTAATTAACCGCACAAGATTTTACTAGCTTCCCTAGTTTTTAGCCAGCAGCAAAGCCTGTGAATCCTAGACCTTTCCTTCACATGACAGACAGTACCTCAAGCATATTGGATTAGACTCGATCTTCCCTTTGGAACCCAGCACTGTGCTTTCTCTCGCAGGACATTGCTTATTACCAGGCACTGTCTGCAGAGAGACTCCAGACAGACGCTGCTAGGATCCAGGCCAGCACATCAGTATCCCAGCAGTTCTGTGAGCCAGGGCTGGAGCCATCCGCTACTGCCAAGCTGGGGGATTTGCAACGCTCTTGGGAAACCTTAAAAAACGTGGTAAGCTCACCACATACCATTACCTTAGGTTTTACCTTATGAAACACATGCAGAGAGTTACACATCCAGTACAGAGTTGAACACCCTTGGGTAAAGCAATGAGGAAAGAAATGTTGCAATCTGGAAGATAAGATGTAGGAAGCCGTTGGTAAGATCCCTTTTCTTGTGTAGATCAGTGAAAAGCAGCGCACGCTATATGAGGCTTTGGAACGGCAGCAGAGGTACCAGGACTCTCTCCAGTCCATCTCCACAAAAATGGAAGCTATCGAGATGAAGCTTAGTGAGAGCCTCCAGCCTGGCAGGAGCCCGGAAAGCCAGATGGCTGAACATCAGGTAAGCGAGGCGATGACTTCTGCTTCCCGCCTGGCCTCCTGGCCATGTTGCTCTTGGCTGCAGGACTGTCAAGCTCTTGTTGGAGGGCAAATCTGCAGGGCTTGAGCTGAGAACAAGATTTCCACAGATGGCAGTCCACCACTGCTTCACAGAGCGACCCAAGAAGGCAAAAAAGCCCAGACCTTGACCCCAGTTTACAAAGCTACATGCATTGATGTTGCTGTTGTGTTTTCTGACACAAAGTGCATTTCTTTGTTTTCTGACATGAATTGTTTTGATTTTGATGTCAGCTATTGTTATAAGAATCAGTGTATCTCAAATCTACTTTCTTTGATGATATTAAGAGTTATCTACCTCCTGTTATCTTGGAAGAGAGTAAATGCCTGACTTCAGTGGGCAAAGAAGCAGCTAGAAGAGTAGGGGCTCCCAGTTCTCATCTCCTGATTGTTTCGACTGAAGCCACTTTTTAAAAGTTTGCCTAAGCCAGGTGTGATGGTCACACCTGTGGTCCAGCACTCTGGAAGGTTGAGAGGTTGAAGCGGGAGAATCACAAGTTCAAGCTAAGCCTGGGCCTTTTCACGGCATGGCAAGATCCTGTCTCAAAATTTAAAAAAAATAAAAAATAAAAAATAAAAAGGGCTGGTGATGTAGCTGAGTCCAAAGGCCATGGGTCCAGTCTTTAGTACTAGAGAACAATAGAAAGTGTTGTATTAGACGGAGCTTCATCTCTCCATGAAAAAGCAGAACTGAGTACATGAACCTAATTCAGAGAGATGCTATTGAAAGTGCATCAACTTAAAATTCATAGTAAGATACAAGTGTATATCAAAGCCTGATTCTTGTAGCATTATGTCGAGGGCAGGGCGGAGTGGCGGGGACCATTCACTGCGCATGCTCAGGGTGATGCTCGGAAATGCTGCTCGTCTGATTGGGATCTGGTAGCATGTGACAACCCTGTGAAAGGCAGAGAGAAGGGGAGGTGTTTTTAGATGTTAATAAAAATCTGTGAAAGCTTGGTATGAAAGGTGAATCTGTCAGAGGCAGGGACATTTATTAGCATTAAGAGCGAAGCCCTGCACTTTGTCTTCTTGGTTTTGGAGGCCAGGGTAATCTGAAACCCCATTGCTTATTCATATGTAGAATCAGATACAATTGCATTTTTTTGCAATATGAGGCCTTATAGGATAACACAGATGAGGATATTTCATCTAAAGATAGCTTACTGAGAAATAGGAGTTTCATGTGTATGACTCTCTTGTAACTTCTTAAGATAAAAATCAAGGTGCAGAGCATCTATCCTTCACCCGGTTTACAATAAACCCCTTCTAAAGTCACACACAATTTCTCAGCTGTAGGGAGGGTGTGACAAAAGCAGCAAACTAACCTTGCCGAGCCTGGTGGCACATGCTTCTAGCCCAGTTGAGGAGGCTGAAGTAGGAACTTAAAAGTTTGAACCCAGACTGGACAGTTTAAGGAGACCTTGATTCAAAATTTTAAAAAAGACTCAAGGATGAAGCTCAGTGCCAGAGTCCTGCATTCAATCCCTAGTATTCAAACAAGCAAACAACAGTACTAGCTTTTATTGTCATAATCCAGAAGAGTCATGAGGCCACTCTGGGACCTGAGTGACTGTTACAAGGTGCTCTCCTCTGAGTGCCACTGTATTACTAAACCATGACTCTTCAGAAGCCCCTCTCCCTTCTAGACAGGCTTCCGGATCACACAGTCCTCGCTCACTGATGCTCCAGTTTCTATCTGCTGAGTGCCACCTCATCCCAATCCCAAGGGACAGTTCCTTGCCCTCCTCAGTCTTTCTGTATGCCTGAAGGAGAAGGTATTACAGCGCTGCAGCCTGCCGGCCTCCACAAACCCGCTTCATGTAAACATCCGAAGGGACTGTGGCAGGAGCCAATAATACTCCAGCTTAAAGAGTGTAACACACTCTTCCTTTCAAGTTGTCTCTACCTCTGTCCATGGACTGTCACCTTTGTGGGCCAACAGACTGACCCAGATCCACCCAGATTCCACCACAAGTTGGGGACTGTGTGATCTCAGGATCCTGGTAGTCCACTGGGATGTCAATTCAAAATGTGAATTAGCTCCCAGTTAGCAGCCTCTCTCTTCAATCATTAGTCTAAAAAACACACAAGGACACACAAGCAATAGAGAGCAAAATAATTATTCTGTTCAAAGGATTTAATGGAGAAAAGTCAAAATTGCATGTGAATGCTACTAGTATAAATTAAAAGTGAAACTAAAAGTTTTCTCTGAGTTAAGGCCAGCTACATGATTTTTTTTGTCCCTTTCAAAGTTGGGAATGGCATTGCCAATTATCCTAGCAGCAAGAAGAAGCAATTAATTTGTGATGATTGAGGGTTAACAACTATAATAGTGTTCTCAAGAGAAGGAGAGAAAATACAAGGTATGCTTAATTCGGTATAATTTCTCATATCATCACCACTCTGACATTTTTCATCTGAGTTATTTTTGGTAACTTTCTCTGTCTGCCTGCCTCAGTTCTACAAATTCTGGGACAGAGCTAATGACATGAAAGTTATCGGTATCATAGCAGCTAAATTTGTCCTTGACTCCTGGAATGGTACTTCAAAATTTCCAAGCACTCTTATAGAACTACTATTTCTAACTTCAGGTGCTTGGGGCTAAGAAAGTCTATTATGCTTTTATTATATTTTAAAAATTTAATAGAAATATTTGAGCTGTTTTTCTTTCCCAACACCCTCTGAGGAATATTGCTTCCATACAGAGAGAACCCAATTCCTTCATTTTCCTTTAAACACTTGATTGGATCCATTAAATTGGAGTAGAGGATACCAGTCCTTCCCCTGTTCTTACCTCTGCATAGTACCATGGGTTTAAAGTCCTTAATGCAATGCATTCGCTGACAGTGGCTGGAGTCCTGGAGGGAGAGCCCTGTGTGATCAGGACCTTTTCTACTTGGGGATGTGTGGTCTTTGCCACACTAAACTCCCTGACACAGTAGGCAGCCCTTGAGGTTTTGTTTTTCCTTTAGGCAGTAGGGACTGAAGCCAGAGCCTTCCCACTGAGCTACATCCCCAGCCCTTTGTTGTAGTTGTTGTTGTTGTTTAGACAGGGCCTCTTTAAGTTGCTTAACTGCCCAGGCTGGGTTTGAACTCATTATCCTCCTGCATGAGCCCCTGAGTGCTGGAATTACAAGCCTGCTCTATCAGGCCCCACTAATTTTATTTCTTCAGTGTATGTAACAGTTCATGTATATATGAAAAGAATTCTGTCCATGAGCATAGTTTTTCGAGTCCAAATGAAGTTATTGTTTATCCTTGAATTATCAGAGATCTACATATTTCCCTTACTATCGAAGAAGTGGACCTTTCAAAGAATCTTAAAGTACGTCTCTGTGTTGGGATTGAAAAATATTGTTTTTCTGGTACTGGGGATTAAACTCAGTGCCTTTGCACTGAACTACGTCCCTCGTCCTTGTTAAGTCTTAATTTTTTAAAATTTCAAGACAGGTTCTTGCTAAGTTGCCTAGACTGGGCTCAAAATTGCCATCCTCCTGCCTCAGCCTCCTGAAGTGCTGGGATTACAGATATAAGGCACCATGCCTGGCTTGAAATTTTGTTTTATTCTAATTGTACATATTAATGGAATTAAGTGTAATATTTCCATACCATACAAGCAGATTAGCTCCTCCTTAGTTTCGAATCAGACATTGTAGCAGAATAGTTGGTTACTAGCTCTTATATCAAAATTATGAGGCTGAAGACATGTTTGACTCTTGAATATTTTTTAAATTAAAATGAAATTCACATGACATAAGATGAATTAGCCTGAAATATATAATTCAGTAGAATTTAGAATATTCATGATGTCATATGACTACTACCTCTGTATAGTTCCAAACATTTTTGTCCTTCAGGAAGAGAACATCTGCCCCTCGAGCTGGGCTGCAGAGCCTTAGGCCTGAGCAGAGGCCGCCTCTGCCAGCAGGTCAGAGCCCAAAACCCTGCTCTTTCTGCAGAGCTGCGGAGAGCTGCCTTAGGACGTGCGGGCCCCGTACGGAGACTGGGGACCTCATTGCTTGGGTAGTTGGCCAAAGCCATAGAGGTTACACGAGGAAGAGGTGGCTCTTTCTTTCTGGTGTCTCTGTGATTCAGCGATTGAATTTTTATTATGAATTAGAATTAATTCAGTTCAACCAGACACGCTAAGCACTAACTAACGTACATAGCCAAAAGACAAGTTTTTCAATAATAAGAGATAGGATGGTGCAGCATGTGACTATTTAAATAAAAATTTAAAACTATTATTATAGTAATTCCCATCAGAATAACTCCCAGGCACTGAACACACTTACCCATCATTCTGATCACCTTATGGAGCAGTTCTGAAAATCACTTTCATAAGTGTTTTTTTCCCAGCTGCCTTGATGTCCTAAATTGACTCAAAACCTTTACAGCAATTTCTTTCCATTTAAAACATGACACTGTGTCCTCATCTGCCTTCATGAGCAGATCTGGCACCATGTGACTCCTGGCTCTTTCCCAAATTTGGAATCGACTCAGGACACTGAGGTGGCCACAGCAAAGCAACTAAAGACACACATAACGGAGATTGAAGTGGCTGTGTGTGAGAAGATCCAGACAGCACCAGGGGACACTCTAGAAGGTTGGGGTGGTGATGAGAGTGAGCAGAAGGCACTGTGAGTGTGGAAGTCTGTGGAAAGATGCAGGGGAGACAATGAAAATGAGCCTGTGCTAAGGGCATGAAGTGCTCTTCTTGCGTATACGGAATCATCAGTACCGAAAAAGAGATACAATGAGCTCAAGCTAAGCACCGAGGAGCTGCTAAAATTAGACAAAGGATATGGATTTTATACTTTTGACAATCAGGCACCCAAAACAATCAAAAATAGTAGAACATGTTACTGGACCAAGAACTTTGAGTGCGTAATGTTTTCTAAATTTAAAGCCTATAAATTTAATGTAATACCATTTCATAATCTCATTTACAATCTGATTTAATAATCCCAGCACATTTTGGGGCAGAGACTGACAAGGAGACTCTCAGTTTTATTGCAAACATATGAGAAGTATATATCCTTTTCTCAAAAAACAGCATTCAGAGAAGCCTCTTCTGCCAGGCATGTTGGTGCGTAACACTTGGGAGGCTGAGGCAGAAGGACTGAGAATAGAGAGTTCAAGCCCAACCTGTAATACATAGAAACACTAGTCTCAAAAGGTCATAAAAAAGGATTCTTTGTCTGATTAGGGAAATATAAGAGTGGATACTTCCACAAAATGATAGTGGACACTGGTGAATAGACAGAACCACAAGAAACATAAGCACACAGCATTGCCCCAAATCCATAAACAATATTTAGCAATAACGGGAGACTCTAACAGAGAATGCACAAGAGTTTAGCAAGCAGGATGAGAGATGACCACTAAGCAGATGAAAAAGTACTTTTTCTCGTACTCATCAGGGAGCCAAACACTGAAACTGGACTGAGATCTCACTGTGAACGTAATGGATTCACAACCAATCCTATAGGACATGGTGAGGAAAGTGAGACTTCGTGGGACAACATAAACAACACGTCAGGCTGGGAGGAGGAAAGGAAGCCAGACACAAAACCACCTGTGTGATCCCCTCACTTAAAGCTGAAGTCCAGCACAAGGTTATGGGTTTATGAGTCAACATAGTGGTTGTGAAAGAGGGAAGCAGCCACAGAGAGGAGATCATAAGGCCATGTGAGTTCCAGCAAGGCTCTGTTTCTTGATCTGGGTTTCAACAACAGAGATTCGTGAAGTTTGTGAAAATTAACAAAATTTCACATGAACAGTCTGGGCATGTTTTTAGATGCATGTGATAATAACAGGTAATAGTCTATTAATAGTCAAACTGGGTGTGGTAGCACACGCCTATAATCCACACTTGGGAGGTTGAGGCAGGAGGATCTCAAATTCAAGGCTAGCCAGGACTACATACCAGGAATTTACATCAAAAGAAGAAAATTTAAATTGACAGACAAAATATTAGAAAAATATAAAGGTATTTTCTTGTTATTTGCTTTCCATATATTTTTAAGGAGGCCGTGTGCTTACATGAAACCTGCATGTACAAGCACATTGGAAACAGAGAAATGTTAACACATACAGAGCCTAATCTGTATTGCTCAGTCACGGGGTCATGTCTCTTGCAGTGGGACGTGTTTTGCTAACATGCTATTCAAATTCTGAATAAAGATTTCTCCAGTGAGTATGTCATGTAAAGACCAAGCAGTAGCATGACAAATGAGAAAGAAAAACCACATACAATGATAGTGGATGTTAAACAGGAAAACAGTGCTATTGGGAAAGCATAACACAGAGTTCTGTAGATTGAAAGGCTGATGAAGGTGCGACGTTAACCTTAGAACAGGGCCTCACACCCAGATGGGAAGGAGCAATCCAGCCTCCGGCAACTGTACAAATGCAAAGGCCCTGAGATCAGAAGGTGCTGGAGGCCCTGGAGTTAGCCAAGAAGGCAGAAATGGAATGAGAGGGCAGTGTGTATGAGAGCAAGGAAGGATAAGACCTTATCAGTAAGTAAGGAGTTCGGGCTTTATTTTACAACAGGAAGCCATTATATATTTTAAAGTTCGGGAGAGGAGTGTGCGAGAAGACCTCACACATATTTTTGAAACATCTCTGTAGGTGTTTTGTAAACAGTCGACCAGACAAAGAGTGTAGTGGGTGGAGCCCATAGGAAACCATTGTGGCTTTGTGGACGAGAGAGGAAGTTGACCTTGACTTGGATGGGAGGGTGGAAGGAATGGAGATGCCCAGATCTTCATGCTGAGTCTTGGAGCAGAAGATTGAGAGGTGGATTGTTTAAGCTTGAGGAGAGGGAGCCAGGAAGACTGGCTTCTTATTCTCCAGTTTGAGCAGTGGGGTGTATGTGGGGAGAAGATAAGGGGAAGGAGGCTTTACACTGTGAAAGGACAAAAAATTATGACAGGTTAATAAAAAGCTCTTAGTTGGCTTTAATCTATTTGGTTTTTTTGTTTGTTTTTTGTAGTACCAGGGGTCAATCCCCGGGCCTTGTGCTTGCCAGGCATGGTGCCACTGAGCTACATCCTTAGCCCTGGCTTTAGTTTTAATTCTACAGTTGGGCAACACTTTCCTGGAAACAGAACGTGTTCCAATGGGCTGAATGGAACAGTATGGTTTATAGACTGAGAAAGGCTGAAAACTAAAATTAAAATTAAAATTAATGAAGGATTAGTCATTTCCCAGTCACTTTCCTTATAAAGCTGAGGAGACCTAGGTAACCGGTGAACATCAAGCTGCTTTGGTCATAACGAGTACCATGAAGTTCTTTCACCTCAGGGTTACAACAGCGGTAATTGTGTTATCATCACTACTGAAAGCAGCCCTTTTGGGCAATTCCACTGTGATCTGCCGTCTGGTTTCTTGGAAGCCCAGGCTCCCAAGTTTAGGACAGGTGAGGGGGAACTTTACTATGTGTCACTCATTTTGATTTGGGATATTTTCTTTCTTTCTTTGTCTTTTTAGAATTTAAATATTTATTGGTACAATATATATAAACATCATGATCATGATCACATTCATCAACATTGAGAATTTGTACAGTATATGACACAACTTAAATCTCATTTTTTTCTATTCTCCTACTCAATCTAATCCTCTCATATACGTAAGTTTTGTTTCCTTTTTTTTCACCATCACATTTTTTCTTTCCCCTCATTATACCTTATTTCCTTTTTAATATTTTCTGTTTCACAATATCTATCATACATTCTAGAACTCACATCTTCGGTTTCTTATGCCAGAGAAAAGATAGAAAATTTACACATCTGTGACCTATTTATTTCACTTATGAGTATGTCATTAAGATACACTTATTTGAGTATAAATGACTAAATTCTTCATGGCATTTTATTAAAAACACACATTTTATTAAACACACACACACACACACACACACACATCTTCTTTATCCACTCTAGAGTTCATGGGCATTTGGGATGTTTCCAAGAGTTAGCTATCATAAACTGAGCTGCTATAAACATGGGTGCACATATGTCACTGTGATATGAATCTTGTAATTCTTTCATGTATATCCTTAGCAGGGGAATAGCAGGGTCAAATGAGAATCTCTAATTCTAGTTTCTGGAGGATTCTCTACACTGATCTCCATAGTGGATGTACCAGTCTACATTCCCACCAACAGTGGAGAAGGGTTCCTTTTTCTCCAAAGCCTCGCCACCATTTGTTGCTGGCTGATTTTGAAATAGCAGTCATTCTTTGTGGAGTGAGATGAAATTTCAGTGTTGTTTTCATCTCTCAAATAACCAGTGATGTTGAGCATTTCTTCATATGCTTCTTAGCTGCTTTTTCTTCTTTCTCTGAAAAGTGTTCATTTTAGATCCCCATTTTTGTGTTGTTTCTTTACATATGAGAGGCTGGTTTTAAGCTGTTTATATATTCTAGATAGTGGTCTTTTGTTTGAGACACTGCTTATAAAAAATTTTTTCCCATGTTGTTGGTTGTCTTTTCATTCCACCTGTGGTTTCTTTTGCTGTGTAGAAGCTTTTTAATAAGATGAGTGGGGATCTTTTCTTTTATGGTCAGGGCAAGAATCTAGTCTAAAATGATGGTCCACCTACCAGTACTTAGAACAGTGGAGACATCCATGAATTTGTGCCAGTTGAATATATTAAGGCTGAAATTGGAACTGTTCTATATGAGAATGCACTTGAAGCCTCGGGAACAGACTTTGCCTGAGACAAACTTCGAAGCTAGAAAAGAGGGTCTTGATATCAGTACTGATATTATGTTTTAGAGTTGGAAAGATATGGAGAAAAATGAGGACAATGCCAGGATATAGAAATAGTTAGATTTATCCTGTCTCATATACAGTAAAAGTGATGAATTTTTGGAGGGGGGTATTGGGGTTGGAACCCAGGGCCTTTGCACTGTGCTAAATGGGGGGTGGGGGTTAGCACTAATTTGCTAAGTTTCCCAGGATCAACTTGAACTTGTGATTCTCCTGCCTCAGCCTCCCAGAGTACTAGAATTATAAGCATGTGCCACCAAACCAGATGAATGTGATAAATTTTATGTTCCGCATAGCCCCAGATTCTTGGACATTATTGAACACGAATCCCTTGAATTATAGATAAGCCTGTTGAAAACCAAAAATGTTTATTAATTTGTTCATAGTGACTTCTGTTAGCGAGACCCGCAGTATTAAGATCAGAAATACCATGACTTCTTCTGGTATTTCATGTTAAGCTTAGGCGCACATCCCTGATTTCTGGTCACATGATATCCACCTTACATGTCTTCCTCTGGCCTCTGTGGCTGTGAGGCGTGGCCAATAAGGAAACATATACATGAGTGTGATTCCACAGTATTCCCTGCAGGCGCTGATGGATGAGATTCTCATGGTCCAGGATGAAATCAACGCGCTGCAGGCCTCACTGGCAGAGGAACTGGTGTCAGAGGCACGGGAGTCGGACCCTGCCCAGCAGCTGGCCCTGCAGTCCACGCTCACCGTGCTGGCTGAACGCATGTCCACCATCCGGATGAAGGCCGCAGGCAAACGGCAGCTGCTGGAGGTAACCAGGCCCTTGCCCTTGCCCTGGCTTCCAAATGGGTGGGTGTAAGCAACCAGAGTGATCCTCGTCAGGTGTCCACACTGTATGTAGAAGGCCCGCGGAGTAGCATGAGTCAGTGTGAAGGCCTGAACCCACCGTGCTGCCTCTAGAGGAGGTGCACAAGCCTTAGGAAGCAGTGCTGTAGATGTGCATAGTAAAAGCTTTTGATGAGTGATTTACTAAGACTAAATCCCAAGGTAGCCGGTTTCACCATGATAATTCATGAAAATATACTTGCAATTCTGAATGTTATGTTACTTAATGATTACTTGTTACAGAGATACATTTTGGCATTAAAATATGTATGCTTAAAAATTAGCTTTTTAAAAAATCTTGTTCTCATATAACTCTTAGTCGTAGGCAGGTACGATGATAGACGTTCGTGTTGTGGCTTCTCTCGTAGGGTAGGTGCCTGCTTCGGCCTGTATCGAGCCTGCCTCCTGGGGTGTCACAGGTCAGGTTTACACCTGCTTCTCAATGTGTGTGAAGTGCATATTATTTCATTTGCTGTGGCTTTATCCATCATCCTATCAACTGTGGCCCTACTATTGGGTGTACAGGCTGTTTCTAAGTTCATTTATTGTATTAGCCTAATCACTTTTTTCTGGTACTGGGAATTGACTCAAGCCCTTCACACTGAGCTACAACCCTACTCTATTTTTTAAAAATATATTAGCCCTGTTTGCAGTATGCAGTTACTGCATTTATCATGAGGAGTTGGTACATAGATGTAACACATCTTAGTTCTTCTTCTTTACATCCCTAGCTCTTTAATTTAATTTTATTTTATTCTGAGCCACGATCTCACCTCATTCCCAAGTTGCCAGGGTGGGGCTTGAATTTGAGATTTTCTTGCCTCAGCTTCTTGGTGTTGTGATGTGCCTCACCATACCCAGCTTCGTCTTTTATTCACGTATTTTATTCTGGATGAAAACAAAGTGTCTGTTCTCCCAATTAACCCCATGTTACACTACTTAATGAACATTGTAGTGTAAAGAATAGTAATTATTACTAAGAATACAGCTTTTACAAAGTACCTAAGTACCTTAAGAGTTAACTTTAAGACATATTCATATTGTCCTTACTATAAGGAAAATTATTGGGGCATTGAAGTGAAAGACTGGCCTGAATTTCTTTCAAACATGAACTGTAAGAATTGGAAACACTCTGAGTTCTGACGTAGAAGTCTAGATTTCTGCCTTTGCTTGAGACACCACAACTGGGGCTTCTTTCACAGGACGCCTCTGGGTTCACCCTCTAGGTGGGCCACGCTCTGATGTCCCTGTCCTTGCCATTTCCCACACCTTTGGGTCACATGCCTTTTGCCATTTGCTGATTGGCTTTTGGTACTATCTGGTTCTGAAATGGGGAACACTTTGTCATTTCTGTTCCTGCCAGGCTGTGCAGGTGTACAATGTGAAGATGCTATACTCAGCCAATTAAGGAACATTATCATCTAAGGCACATTAGAATCACTGGGGCAAACACACTTTCTTGGTATTAGAGGTGGAACCCAGGGGTTTGTACCATAGACAGAACTACATTCCCAGCTCTTTTTATTTCTTTATTTTAAGACTATGTCTTGCTAGCGGCGCAGGCTGGCCTGAAGCCGGTGATCCTCCTGCCTCAGCCTCTCAAGTGCAGGGATTAGAGTGGCACATGGCTGGGATGTCTTTCTAACGTACCGTTATTTAGCCTCCAGCTCGTCCCACTCCATTTGATTTGTTGTTCCAGGTGTGGCCTCAGTATCTGTCTCCTAGGTGATTTTGATGCTCCAGAAACCTAGGGCTCCAGAAACTGTTGCTCCGTGTGTCGCGTCTTCAGGTTTCCCCTTCCGGTGATTTGTTACCTGCTTTTTCCCTTAGGAGAAGTTAAATGACCAGCTGGAGGAGCAGAGGCAGGAGCAGGCGCTGCAGAGGTACCGCTGTGAAGCCGACGAGCTGGACCACTGGCTCCTGAGTACAAAGGCCACCCTGGATGTCGCTCTTGGGGAGCCCCCGGAGCCCATGGACATGGAGGCCCAGCTGGTGGACTGTCAGGTACACAAAGGGCACGTGCCAACACCACAGGCTCAGAGCAGACATGCTGGAGAAAAGCCTTGGTGCGGATACATGATTTCCACAACCTATGAACTTTCCGCACTTGGAGAGGTAATACAGTATAAAAGCTTCCATGAAACTCAAACTGGG
Source organism: Petromus typicus (assembly GCA_004026965.1). Taxonomy (NCBI): domain Eukaryota; kingdom Metazoa; phylum Chordata; class Mammalia; order Rodentia; family Petromuridae; genus Petromus; species Petromus typicus. The sequence goes on from PVIR01003610.1 coordinate 64,103, forward strand.
ACTTAGTTTTTGTGAAAAAAAAAAAAATGGCCTGACAGCTGGGCAAGGAGACGGATGTCTATAATCCCAGCACTCTGGGAGACTGAGCCAGGAGGACCCCAAGTTCAAGCCAACACTGGGCAATTTAGCAACTTCATGAGACCCCATCTTAATGTAAAAAAAAATTAAAAGGGGGGAATTGAGGATGGAATTTTGTGTAAAGGCCTGGAGGTTAGCCCCTAGTTCTGCAAAAGAATGTACAGAATTTTGAAAGACTGTAAATATCCAAATCTTTATGGTATGTGTATTTAGTGTCTAAAAAGAAATATAAACCTAAGGAGAAGGATTAGTGTCCACGACTCAGGCTGAGTAAATAGGGCGGTAGGCTCCCGGTGTCTGCTGTACTGTGGGTTCCTCTCCGGACATGGTATTTGAAAAGTCCCAGCTGTGGGTTTTAGGCAGACTACACACCGCCGCTTGGCGCATGACATTAGTTTGAATGTGTGAAGACTTCATGTGAGGGGTGATTGCATTACAGGCTTCACTCTTTTGTTTTCGGGAATAAGGACTGAACCTGGTACTTTCACACAGGGCTGTGTGTTTGTTGTTTTGTGTTTGTTTATTTTATTTTATTTTTTAGATTTTTAAAAGTTTATTGTTTTGGTACATTTTGTATATACATTAGGATCGCAGTCGACATTGAGAGTTTGTATCAGTACATGACATGACTTAATTCTCATTTTTCCCCATTTTTCTCCTGCCCCCCCAGATCCCTTACCCCCTATGTATATAAGCTTTGTTTCCTTTTTTTTACTTTTTGGAATCATGGGGAAAAAATTTGATGGTTTGTTTAGTTTTGAGACAAGGTCTCCCTAAGACGATAAACTGCGCAGACGAGACTTGCGCTTGTGATCCTCCTGTCTCAGCCTCCCAGAGTAAGAGGATTCTGTCATGTGACACCACATGCCATCCCGGCAGAGTATGGTTCCCACGTGTGACTTCATCTCTGTCTGTTTCTCCGAAGAACATGCTGGTGGAGATCGAGCAGAAGGTGGTGGCCTTATCCGAGCTGTCCCTCCACAACGAGAACCTGCTGCTGGAGGGCAAGGCGCACACGAAGGACGAGGCTGAGCAGCTGGCGGGGAAGCTGAGGATGCTCAAGGGCAGCCTACTGGAGCTGCAGAGAGCCTTGCGTGACCGGCAGCTGCACATCCAGGTAAGAGCGCGACGCTGTGCGCAGGCCTCCTCTGTGTTCGCCCCCCGGAGGACGGCGGAGGAGTTGTGCAATGATACACATTACACTGTAGAATGTAAACAGAAAATGCTGACTCCACAGATTTAAGTGGAGCTTATAAATGAAGACACATTATGACACACTTGCATTTCTTTAATGCACTCTACTCTTAGGTATACTCAGACCATTATCTTTCATGCTCATGACTTTAGAATTATCATAGATGCAGACCGGGGATGTGGCTCAGTGGTAGAGCACTTGCCACGCCATGCACCAGCTCTAGGGTCCATCCTCCATACCACATCTTCCAAAAGAGAACCTAAAAGTATCCTGTATCCACATGAATTGAACTTTTATTATCATGTAGGGGCCTTAATAGTCATTAGTAGTGATTTTCATGTTAGATTGGTAGAGGTTTTTGAGCAATATTTACCTGACCTGCCTTTTAATTTTCCTTTTATTTCTTTTAACTTTCCTTTGATTTATGTCTTTGCATTCTGATTTTGCCGTATAAAGAAAAGTTAGTTGTATCTTACAGATTTTAGACATTTATTTAATCAGGGAATCACTTTCTTTTTAAGGGCAAGTGTAATCCCTTTAAATGCATTGTGCTTACTGATGGGGTTGGTCTTTCTGTTACTTTTGGTTTTCTATTTTTTTCCCCTACTCTTTCTATTCTTCTTTTTTTAACCTTTGTTTTTTAAGAGACTGAGTGCTTTTATTGCTTTTATCTTCTTCCTTTTTTAGCAGCATACCTAATGAATTATAAGTCAATGTCTTAATCTCTCCCAATCAATATACTATATCTTACAATACTTTTACTACTTCTCCTATATACCTGCACACTGTTCAGCTTTTTTATTCTATTTTAATAACTATAAATTACCAGCACAGTGTTATGCAAGTATTGGGAGCTACTATTCTCCATGATAAAATAGAGAAGCATAGAAAATACCTTTTTATAACTGTGTATCTACATATTCCTATCTTTGGAGATTACAGGTTTTGCAAGCAGGCAACACATGAGGTCAGAATGCATTATTATATCCAGAGATGATAAAAACTTTAGGTAGCCCAACAAGAGGCAAGGGAGCCGAGAAATCCTGGCACAGTTCAAACTGAAGGAGCAAAAGCATGGATGTGAGGACAGAGAGTTCCCGGAACAGGAAGAGGAGCCCAAGGACTTCCGGGTGGGATCGCCTGTTCACTCCATCATCATCCAAAGAGGAGTGAGCAAGAGGACAGTGATTGCAAAGCAAATCAGCGTGTGGCTCAGCTTGTCCAGGCTTCTGTAACAAAAATACCATAAATTTAAGCTTAGAAACCACAGAAACCTGTCACTCACATTCTGGAAGTTAGGAAATCCCAGATCAAGGTGCCAGAAGCTTCTGTGCCTCCCCCACTTACTATTTCCTCTCACTGTTACGTAGTGCAGTACCTGGCAGTCTGGGCTGTCTGGACTCTATTTAAAAGAGAGCTAATTCCATCAGCAGTCACCCCCTAAAGGTTTTACCTCTTAAGATTATCACACTGGGGATTAGATTTCAAGCTCTGAATTCAGGGAGGCATGAACCTTCAGATCATAGACATAGGCAGCAGGGGCCTTGGGAGCAGAGGGTTTTGTGGGTACTCTGTGGGCTTCGAGAAGTCACTGGAGTATTTGGGAAAAGGAGCGACATGAGGATGAACCTGGAGCCACTGTTGGGAACCCAGGAGCTGCAGGACTAGGGAAGAAGTCACAGCACGGAGGGAGAGGCACTGCCACTGGGCCAGATTCTGGATAACTGAGATCAGGAAGACTGGCTGAGGAACCGATGTGCAGTGTGTGATGCGCGGGAGCAAAGGAGCCAGCCAGGTCTTCTGGTTGGGTGGGGCGGGTCCAGTCTGTGGTGCTTCTTAACCTCTAACTGGCTGTGGAAATGCGGGGCAGAGACCCAGGTACAGACATCTTGAGAGCCACTTGAAGACTTAGGGAGCAAGACATAACTACTGTTGAGAACACTTCACAAACATTTACTGTGACTGCTTTTATTTTCTCAGGGTAAGACATTGCCTAGATTTCAGGGTTTTTTTAATTGTGTAATTCTATGATCAAGAAAACCAAACCTACTCAACTTTAAACTGTTGAAAGCAATGAAAGAATTCAGGAAGATGCCTGCTTTATTTTTTTAAAATCCCTAGCAGTACAAAAAATAAATAAAGAGAGCCAAGGATTTAGTTCAATGATTCCAGCATTTGTCTTTCAAGAGAAAAGACCCAGGTTTGATCCCTGGTAACCACATAATACAATGTTGGGCATGCTAGCTCTCATGCAACAATGCCAGGTGTGGTGGCTCACACCTGTAATCCCAGCACTTGGGAGGCAGAGGCAGGAGGATTGCTGAGTTCGAGACTAAGTTCAGGACCAGCCTGAACTATAAAATGAGACTCTGTCTCAAAAAACTAGCACGACAGACAGACAGATAGGCAGAAAGAAGAAATAAAGAAATTGCAACTTTCATATATACAAATAAAACCAGTTTAGAACTAATTTCCTGTGCATAATATCAAAAGAGTATGCAAGAGAATCTTGATGACAAAGACTTTAAAGTTTAAGAACCAAAATGAGAACATGGAAGGGTGTATTTTAATTTTGGATTTTAAAGCTGCTGATTCCTCATTTATTGACATACCAGCTTAAATTATTCTCAACTACGGTACTACCTGCATCTCTTTGGAAAGTCACAAAATGATACTAAGTGGTCATTTCATAGGCTCACCTGAGAAAAAAATAAACATATGAGAATAACCATAATTTATGAAAGTGAGAAATTATGAGAAGTAGCTACCTTTATATCTTAAAACTTACCATTGCAAAGTGAAGTTGGCAGCAGTGTTGCATGTCTGTAACCCCAGCTATTCAGAGGGCTGAGGCTGGAGGACTGCACAGCCAGGAAGCTGAGTAAGACCTTGGCTCAAAATAACAAATACAAAAGGCCGGAGTGTAGATCAGTGCAAAGGCCTTGGGTTCAAATTCCAGTAGTGAGGTGAAAAGAATTATCTCCTAGAAATGTAGGTGATGTGTATCAAAGGAAAAGAGATAAGAATGGCCAAGGAGCATGTAGAAAGTCTTCCAAATTCTACTGGATAAACACATCCCATCACAAACAAATACAAGTTTTTACTTTAAATGTACATGCTTTAAGGTGGAAATGCAGAGGGGCATAGGGGCGCACCCCTGTAATCCCAGCACTGAGAAGGCTGAGCAGAGAGTTTCGAATCAAGGCCAGCCCAGGCAACCTAGGGAGTCCTTGCTTCAAAACAGAACATGGCAATCTGACTTCATCATAAAAATAAACATGTTAAAAATACTTATCAAATAAAACTAGAGAAATTTATAGCTATAGAAGTACACACAAATTCAATTGGACCAAAGGTATCGTTGGTCTATCTTACGATCCTTCTTCTGTTTTTCACTGGTGGTCTGTGGTAATCTTAAGGGAAATCTGTCCACTTCCACACAAGGACCAGCTGTCATCTCCTAAGCTCTTGTCACGCCGTCCCCCTCACAGCTGGTAGCAGAGGCCAGGACAACGTGGGCCTCACCTGTGCTCCTGGCCTGGGAGCTGGGGAAGCCCTGCTGTGGGTGCAGAGCTCCCATCTAAGTTCTCTGCACCCAACGGTCCACAGACTCTGCTGCTGCACCTTCCAATTTCTGAAGAGACGGGAAACTTGAATCTCATTCCAAAACATCTTTCAGTTTGTCAACACTCACATTTAGTTCTAAAATGTTTAAATATGTTTTTGTGTCAAATAAAAGATAGCTACCAGGCAAGATTGGTCCTTGGGCCCTTACTTTGCAGCCATACCCTGGCCCTCCAGTTATTAACGAGATAGCCAGGGCCAGGTCCTTGAATTTTCTGCAGCTTTCTTATAGGTCGGTTTCCTTATCTCTAAATCATAATTAATAGTAATGTGCCACGATCCCTCATCCTGGGAATAGACTCCAAGCAGGGCCCTTTAACTGAGCCCTGTATATACTGTCTTTCCTAAAAGTGGGGGCTTATAAGAAAGTTAATTTTTATATCAGCTGCACATTAACATCAGTAGCAATAAAGTAGGATTATTATGACCATAAATTTTAAGAAAATTCTGTGACTCTTTCAAGTTTCTCTCTCTTGCAAGAGTCAAGATAGATCATATTTTGGATTGTGGGTGACTGCTGGTAACTGAAAGAGAATGAGAAACTGTGGAAAATGGAAGACTATGGGATTTACTTTTTGAAAAAATCATCCCAAGATATGAATGCCAACAATGCTTACAGTGCACGCTGACGTTGCGGCAGGTGACAGTAACAGCTGCTGTCTCCAAACCTGGTTCTCTGGGAGGAAAAGAGCTTGAAACACTCAGAGTTTCAGTATGAGATTGATCAGCCTGGGTTGAGGTGTGACAGCCCTGTAGGCCGCACCAGCAGGTCCCACCTGTGGCCACAGGAATTGTTGCAAGCGCAAGGTTTACAGTGCCACAGGCTTACCCCTTTCTGAGAACACTGCTGGGTGACGGTGTGTAAATACAGAAAAACACTGTAATGCTTTACTCTATCAAAATTAGCCTCTTTTATTCAGAAGTGAAGATTGAATCCAGAACCTTTGCACTGAGTTAAATCCCTAGCCCTTTTTTATTTTACTTTATTTATTTTTTTTATTTTGAGATGGTCTCACTATGTCAATAAGCTGCCCAGGCTAATCTCAAACTTAGTGTCCTCCTGCCTCAGCCTCCCAAAGAACTGGGATTACAGGTGTGCACATCCGGCTTTATTAGGTACTTTTAAAATGCTACAACCTTCCATCCAATGGAGTTTCCAGCATTTAAAATATTGGTGAAATTTTAAAATAATTAGACCTCTTTAAGGAGGTTAATTTTCAGCTACAAGGATAAAAAAGCCTTGCTCACATAATTTCTATCATGAAAAGGATCATTTCTTTTCACATACAAAATCAGTTAGCTAAAGTTAATTGGGAAAAAAAAAATCTTCCATTGAATGCAGAAGTTAATGACATTGCACCCTTTCACTGGAACACTTTCTAGTCTTACGGGGCTATTGGCACAGGCCGTTTTCACATGATCATCTATCAAAGGCACAGAGAGTTTGTCTTATCTACATAATAAAATGCTATGTGAAGAAAAGTTTTATTTAATGTTTCACATTTCCCAGTCCTCACAAATATTCCAAAGAATGTTCCTGGCAAAAATGGCTCGTGTTCTAGGATTTCCAAAATCAACAGCGTCAGGAGCCCCACCCGGTAGGACCTGTGTGGCAGAAGACACTTTACTTCCTTTTCCCTGCAGAGAGAAAACTTCAGTGATAGCACACAAAAGTAACCACCAGATTTGTATTCCTCTTAACAGCACCTTTTCATCCCAGAGGGAAAAGGGAGAAAATGAGAACTGGATTCTTTATTATTCTTTTCTCCTAGATTTCAAAATGACTAATAAGTCAGAGAGAAATTCATTAAGTGAAAACTGAACATAGTCACACAGAAAACACGTATTAAACCGTCTGCTCTCTTTCTTGAATCTGTTAGTCAGAGAAGATCCTCTTCCAGCATGTAAGTCTTGAAATCTAACTCTCTCCGTGTGTAAAAGTGAGCAAGTAGTTCACATGGGCGGACATTGCAATCGGTATTTTTTACAAGCACAAATTTGGTGTGAGGAATTTGAAAGTAATGTTCTCAGTCCAAGGATTGGAACCTGAGAAGGCCAAGCAGGTAGTGAGGGATTCGAGAACTTTCCAAAGGATCTTCAGACTGGACTCTTTAAAAAAAGCCTTAGCTGAAGAAAACATCAGGCAGGAAGTGGCTTGGGTCTCATGAAGGAAAGTCAACTGGTCTCAGCCAAGGCCACTGTTTTGTTAGCTGGAACTGCTCTGACTAGAGACAACTTCTGTCTCATACGTGGACTCCTGACGCTGTCATTCCCTGCCATTTTAGGGAACCGGGTGTGACCAGTCACTGGTTCAGAACAGGACTACAAGATACAGGGCCGGGGAGTTAGCTCAGTGGTTCCGGCTCCTGTCTTGCAAGCGCAAGGGCCCGGGTTTGATTCCCCGGTAACCACATAACAATACTGGGTGTGGAGACTCACACCCAGCAGCAACCAGTACCACATACCACAGTGCTGGGCGTGGAGGCTCACGCCTGTAATCCCAGCACTCGGGAGGCAGAGGCAGAAGGATTGTGATGTGAGTTTGAGGCTGAGCTCAGGGCCATCCTGAACCACAAAGCGAGACCCTGTCTCAAAAAACCTAAAAAAAAAAAAAAAATACAGATACAAGAGTATGTTTTAGACCAAAGACATGCCCCTGACTCTACTTAAGCAAGCCACTCTCCCTTGTAGGACAGCAGGAAAGAAGCAAAGACTCATAAGCTAAGCTGGGCTCCAAGCCCAGGTGAGGATGCATGATACAACGTGTACATTTTACTGTTTGCTTCAGTCCATGTAGCTTCCAGCACTGACCCCAGTGATGCAGAAGAAAAGTACAGTTCAGCATTCTCCACTTTTCTCATGAGACTCCAGTGAGAGAAACCAAGGAAGAAATATACCCTGTCTATTTATCTAGAATAGAGAGTGTGAATTTCTAAAGGTAAGAGGGAAAAGTGGATAGTCAGGATGGATGTACTGGGATGATGGATTCTGCCCATGATCACACCTGGTACAGAAGAAAGAAGGGCAGTGACAGTCCTGGAAGAGATGGAGGGCAACTCGTGAGGAAGCAACTTGTGGAACGTCTTTGCTCTTTGCCCTACTTACTCCAGCCACACCAGCCCCTTCACTGCCTCTTTGCTTCCTTATACCTCAGTGGCTCTCTCTGAAATGCCCAATTTCTTTCTCTGTAGGACTTCAGCACCAGCTTCTCCCTAAGCCTAGGGCACCATCCCCTGGATCTGTGCCAAGCTGGCAAGGTCATAGTATTCAGAACTCAAGGCCTTTCTCTCTTCTAAAAATGTTCTCCAACTACCCTAAGTTTACCTCATCTTCAGTTTGGGTCCTTTTGCCTCCATTCCCTTTCTTTGTAGCTTTAACACCAGCTCAGCCCTTCTTCTCTGCTTATTTCTGTGTCTCCACCGAGCCCTCCAGAAAACTTGGAGCTCTCAGAACACTGGCTGACATTTCATAAGTCTGTATTGGGCAAGTTGTATTACAATCATGTAATTTATGCTTTGGCATATAAATGTAAGTACAAAGCTCTTTTCAGAATTAACCCCACATCATAGTCACTTTCCTATTTCTGGGAAAAAATACTCAGTACTCACAGTTTATAGGAGAGGTTTATTTGGCTCAGTTTCCAGCAGTTTCGATCAAAATCATTTGGATCCAAGAAAGAAATAGGTAGTGGAGAGACAGTGAAAGAATTCTGCTCACATCATGGTGACCAGGAAGTAGAGGGAGGAAGGAGGAGCTGGGGACAAGAGCACAGCTTCTGGGTCACAACCCCCATGACCCACCTCCAGCCAGGCTCACCTTCTCCTATTGGCATGTGCAGCTCTGAACTCATCAAGGGATTAATCCACTAATGAGCATACCACCCCTGTGATCCAATCATCTTCTGAACCCATGAGAATTTGGTAGGACATTTTAGGTCAAAACCATAACAGTGCTTTCAAGTTTGTACAGTGGTAACTTTTGTTATGCTAACATTTCAGTGATTTCTTTTTCAGGCTCCCAAGTATAGTGCTACGTCAACACACTCCATTTGATTTTTTTTATTGTCCCTTTTGTTTTAAAGGAATCACTTAAAGATTTCTTATATTTGGGTTAGATTATTTACATAAGACAGTCTGGGGACAGCTGTATAGACAGCAGACAAGGTTCTGGAACTCATTCAAATCTAGGGCTCACAGGAGGTGAACACTAAGACTTGTAGGTCCAGTGCTGCAACCATTGAAGTGCCCTGGAAATTAAGTTTCTGTAGTTGATCACATCCTACAGCCCTGCAAACAAGAGTCCAGGGCCGTGGTGTATAGAGCTGGGGACAGGATGCTTAGTCTCTGGCAACCCCTTGGGTGGGGCCTTTGCCTGTATGAGACAGTGAGGTTTCTTCCGTAAGAGCTGGAGATCAAATTGAGGCTCTCCCTAAATTCTAGAGTGTACTGCCATCTCACAGCACTGAGGATTCAGTGTCTTTCAAATACATGGAGATCTCTTTGCTTAGTAACTTTCCAGAACCATCTTTGGCAAGCAGGTACTTGCTCTGCTTATGTCTGGCATCTACCATCTGACCTGAACATTGAAGGTGACAGAGTAATGTTTTCCCAGCAGATATTATAACCATAATTATTGTTAAGTAATGTTTTACCTTTATGGGACTTAAAAAAAAAAAACACCTCATAGCAGGATCTAGCATTATATTTTTGTGGAAAAACTTTGGAATACTATTTGGTGACCACATTAGAAATAGATGGTTTCCCCTTCAAATGTTTCTGGGCATAACCATCTGTTTATTATTCTCAGTCCTGAAAATGCCATAACTAAGGTTTTCTGTTACCATCTTTTTAAAACTGTGGTTTCCCCTCCAGATGGAGCTACTTTGGTGTCATTATGCAGACCACACCGAAAACGTCTTCTCTTCACTCTGGGTGAGGTTTTCCTGTGGCCAGACTGACTCTTGATTTCTGCCTCATTAAAAGCAGGAAACTGCACAAGAGAAGGAAGATAGTGATGCTGACCTCACGGCCGCGCAGAGCCCAGGCCTGCAGGAGTGGCTGGCTCAAGCTCGCACATCATGGACCCACCAGCGGCAGAGCAGCCTCCAGCAGCAAAAAGTAAGATCCACCTGCAGATTGGCCTGGGAGGAAGAAGAGGGAGGCAATGTGGACCCGTCACCTTGCAATGAAGAGGGATGTAATGTCCCTTTTCAGTGTACTTGACCATGGCCACTGGAAGCAGGGCTGTCTTCAAGTCCAGTTTTTAAAGAGCTACTTAAGTTTCAGTGTAGCAGAAGCATAGCCCAGTCCCTCACTCCCCCGTCACCAGCCCCTCCTGTAGTTTCAGATTTGCCTTCAGTTGAGTCTATTGGGTTGAGGATGTAGTTTAATGGCAAAGCACTAATCTAGCATGCCAGGGGCTCTGAGTTTAATCCCCAACACCAATCGATAATCAGTCAGTACAAATCTCAAAAAAAGGCCTTTGAGAATTCTAGAAAGTCTGACCTACATGTTTTATTTTTTCAAGAAGTGCTACTTGTATTCATTATCAGATAAACACCATTGCAAACATAGAATTGTAAGATGTTCCCCAGTAAAACAAATGAGTTTTAATAATAATGGTTTTTCTTTAATACTTTATCTTCATATAAAAGACACTTGAAAAGATCTGCTTTTGCTAGGAAGCAAAAACACGTATAAAAACAAGTCAATTGAAACTACAGTTTATAAAGTAAGCAGAGGGTTACAGACAGCAGCTACTTCCAAGGTTTTGTCTTTGGCTTGGCTGGTACATTTTGCACCACTTGAGGGCACCATTGTCCAGCAAAATATTCTTTTCCCATTGATTTTTCTCAGATATCTTTATCAAAGCAAAAGAAAGCTGTACAGTACTTTAGAGACACACTTGAATATTTCAGCTACACCTTTTCATTGTACAAACATAAGGCATACGACCACAGTTCTCCAAGAATATTCTAGACATGGAACCATGCTTGTCGACCATTACTGTGGTGCAACAAAAACGTCTGCATGTTTCTTTTCCCTTGAGCAGGAGTTGGAGCAAGAATTAGCTGAACAGAAGAGCCTCCTCCGGTCAGTGGCCAGTCGTGGAGAGGAGATTCTCACCCAGCACTCAGCTGCGGAAGCCTCGGGCGGCCTCGGGTACGTGTCAGAACCCCTGAACTTTCTCTGCCTATGCTGTTTCACTGACACTGGAAGAAACGCAAACGCCTTACTCAAAATTTTAAGATATGCAGCTTCTGCAGAATTGAGTTGTTTGTTTTACTTTGGGACACAGCCTGTACCTGGGTGTGGAACATTTTGTTGCATTTCTAGCAACAACAGTGGCACTAACTTGTGTGCCACCATGAAGAGCACACAACGTGTGTGTCCAGGGAACATCCTCATGAGTACATTTTCTTTATCGATTAGGAAATGTGTTATGGAATCGGGCTCATGACCGTGCTGACTGGATGGCCATGTGTGACTGCAGAGCGTTTTCCCCTCCAGCGCTTGTCTTCCCCTAGCACCCTTCTAAAAACAAATGTGTGTGTCAGGTGAATAGCTGAGTTTTCTGGATAAGGCAGTTCCTCTAACTTCTACATGCAGTCATAGGGCTTACAGTCCCGCTCTGCAGTGGAGACTGAGTAACTCACACAGGCAAATCAGATGTTCAAAGTAAAATGAAGGGAGCTGGAAATTTTTCACATTGAAGCTTTTGATTTCAAAAGTAGGAAGATAAAGGAAATGTAGATTAGTGGAATAGCCCTGCTCTTTTCTCCCACTTATCAGCTCTTCTCTTGGGCAGTCACTCAGCTTTGGGCTCGTTTGGCTCATTTGTAGCATCAGAATAATAAGGAATTACCATGATGGCAAAGTGTGAAAATTGTGACTTTTAACCAACAGGATATAAAGGAAAAGTATAAAACATTTAAAAAGTTTCGACAAAGCCTCTGCTTTCTTTGCATTGCCAAAGGCTGTAATTTGGGAGTAACTTTGAGTCTGTGTCCCATTTCTGAATGTTTTCCCCAAAAGGAAAAATTTGAAGAAGGGAGTATATGTCCTGAGGATGATTTTTTAAATATTATTTATAACACCAAATACCTGAAGAGGCAGAAGTGCTCAGAAGTCTAAAACACTGAAGAAAGGTTTTATATGTGTATAATATTAACAAAAATGATATATAATGTATCAGAAAATGGGGACATGAAACCAAATAAAAATATGACATAAAAGTATAGTACACATGTGTGTGGACAAGAACAAAAATATAGCACAGATAATTAGACTGTGTAGAGGTCAAAGGTGGAGCTTTTAAAGTTATTTTTTATGCTTTAATCCACACAGACACAGTGTTACTGACTTGACACTAGAGTTGATTGCAGAGAGAGAAGAGAGAGATTGTAGAATATGAATATTAAATGATCCCTTGGTTCTATATAAAGTGGTCTATGTTAATATTGATGAACTAAGACTCACATATAGATGCATACGAATATATGTGAGCGTGACATTCCGCTCCTTCCGTGGGGACCGAGTTGAGCTTTGCCCTCACCCTGCATTCTGTGTTCCAGGCCCTGTAAGGTGTGTTTTCTGCCCTCAGAGCTGTCCTAGTGTTTCGCTGTACTCTTCCTCTGCACAGCAGTCGCTCGGTCCCCTCCTCACACAGGAAGCTCCAAAAGGGAGCAGTTGAGAGCCGCGGCAGCTCTCTTGATGTGATTCCTTTTTTCTTTCCTTAACCTTCACTTTTGGAAAGAACCCAGATGGCAGACAGACAACTCTAAACTGCTTTTGCAAAGACAAAATAAAATATTTGAAAAGAGACGTTTGCAGTACAAACCAGCTTTCTGTACAAGATCAGCTTTAACGTTCGCTTATAATAAGTTCTTTAATATTTAAACAGATTCTTGAGAAAAGTCACCTTTCAGTGTAGTTTATTCCAGTTCACTCACTCTTTTGAAGCCTCTGTATACCAAGAAAACAAATAACCATGAATTAAGTGATATCTTGAAGCCAAAGGAAAAAAATATCTATTATAAAAACAGAATAGCATTGCTAGGGAAAAAGAAAAGATATTTAGGCGCTGACTTATTAGCTGATCTCCTAAGATTATCCAGTGTTAATTGGTTTGTGTAAGAAAATCCCTGTGATGTACAAATTTATACAAATTTACTGTATACAGAATAAAAACTTGTATGATAGGTCAAGGGTGGATGGAGGGCTCTTTCCAGGATTATTAAGAACCAACTGGAAATTCATTAATGTAAATACAAAAAGAAAGAAGAATATTGTCCATTAGTAGTGAAAGCTATGTTCTAACTTTAAAGTAATGTGCTACTATTTTTACATTAAATATAAATATAGATATTAAATACTCCCCTGGATTTAGAATCAGTTTTGTGTGTATGTAATAAATTAACATGATACAGCACAATTTAAAAAAGAAAGTATGACAGAAAATACAGTGCAAAAGAAAGTACCATAAAGAATTTTAATTTTTTAGACACTTTAAAACTTCTTTATTTAAAAAGAAAAGAAAAATACGAGACTAATATAACAAGTACTTATTTAGGAGTATTCTGTTTTAGTATTTTTCACTCGTCATTATTATTACATTTTAGCAATTCATTTTAATTCCTATAGACATAGTTCTTCACTTTAATTGCTTGATATATTTTATCTTTTGAATATAACAATTTATTTCCTTTCTTCTTTTTTGTTTTTTCTGTTACAAACATTATTGAACCTTACATTGTCGCCAACTGATGGGAGATAATCCCTGAGTTATATTCTAGAGTAAAATCCCAGCTCCAAGCACCTTAAGCTCATTGAAATGTTTTTTGTTTTGTTTTGTTTTGTTTTGTTTTTGTGGTACTGGGGATAAAACTCAGGCCCTTGTGGTTCCAAAGAATTACAGTACCACTTCAGCTAAATCCCTGGAAGCTCATTGAAACGTTGACTTCAAATGTCTCACCAAAGATAGTACTGCATTCTCATGCATTCTGGGAAGACTTGGCCATGGGGTACTGTATAGCATCATCCTACCAAGAACCTGTCCTTTTTGTCCACTTGAGCTAAAGGTCCTGTGTTGAAAAGAAAAGCCATATAGTGGCTTTCTGCCACTATAACAAAATAACTGAGATAAATGACTTAAAAGAAAGAAAAGTTTATTTTGCTCATATTTTCAGAAGTTTTAATTCATAGTCACTTCGGCAGAACATTTCTGCAGTGAGTGTATGGTGAAAAAAGCTTCTTACTTTTTGGTACCATGGAAACAAGCAAAGGCAAGGTGGTACCCCACTACCACCCTCACGGACACCACCCCTCAGTGACTCACCTCCTCCCACCAGGAGCCACCGGCCAAGGGTGCCCCATGTCCTCATAGTCCCAAGGACTGGTGACTAAGCCTCCGTGTCAGAATATTCATACCTAATATGCCTTTCAGATGAACAGTTCTAGAGAGAATGTCAAAACTTCTGACACACTAAGATTTATTGAAACTTAGGTGCCTTAGATTAGATTACCATGATCACTGTTATCAGCCCCATTCACTGAGGCTAATTTTTAGCTAGATAAGGTTAAGAGCATACAAATATGTTCTTTTTCTTTAATTCTCATAGTTTTGTAAGACAGATGCCATCTTGCAAGATGAAAAAATTGAGGCTCAGAGAAGCGAAAGAAATTCCTCACACATCTAGCCTGTCCCTGGAAAGCCAGGCTGCCTCCAGAACTGCACTTCCCTTCCCTCCCTTCCCTCCTGTGTTGTGTCCTCCCTGGGCGTGTCCTGCACGGCCTCCGGACTTGCGGTGAAAACTCTGAGTAGACAAAGTAACATCTTGAACTAATTTGTGAGCTGTTTGTCAAAGGAGAGTACTTTAAAAGCCCAGCCATCTCTGATTCTAAACTTTGCAATCATTTTTATTTCATATTGTGCTGTTATTGGTGTATTTTTTAAATATTTCTTCTGCTCTTGGTTCATTTATAACACGGTAAGAATGCACTTGTTTGATAGCCTCAAATTTTATATTTTAATTAATATTTTAAAGCAGAAGCTAATGACTACAAATAATCGTGTTCCAGTTTTCAAGACCAGGTCCAGTAGGCACAATAACATACCTGTTTCATTGCCTTTTTGTACATATTGTAAGCTTAGATTACTGATTTTTTTTTTAAATAGTGAAAGATCTGAGGTGTCATCCCAGGAATTGACAGTGGAAGGGGAGAGGTCGCCTGCAGAAGACCAGATGAGGATGAAGTGGGAAAGCCTCCATCAGGAATTTAGTACGAAGAAGAAGCTGCTACAGAATGCTTTGGAGCAAGAACAAGAGCCAGTGGTATCAAAAATTTTGTTTTTCTATCTTAACTAATATAAGCTATTTTCATTGTCACTACCATGCTAAGACATATATTATCCATCATATCCTCTTCTTAAAAAGTCTGTATCCTAAAAGGTCTGTTTCATGTTTCCCACAATCATCATATATCCTTACATGAAATTTTCAGTTTGAGGTGATTATTTTCCCCAAAGGTAAGGAAACAATATCTTATTCATAAGAAACATAAACCAATAAATTTTTAAATTGTGTTTTAACATCAAAAATTATGGTTATAAATCAAGGACATGCACAGGTACACTGAAAGGAATTCCACACATCTGAAACTGTAGGTCATTTTACTTTCCATTGCCACTTTCAATCTTTAATACTTTCAAAAGATCTTAAGAAACACATTGGGCCCACTGAAAAGAGGGGAAGTCAGCAGGAGCATAATACGGTTCCTGGCACATCGGTAAGTCTGGTTCTTGGGACCGAGAACTATATTTTTGGGCTCAGTTCCACCAACCATGACAAATGCAGGTGAGCTGAATATAGCAACAGAAGGCTGTAGGTAAATAATTACTTTTCCTTCACTCTACAAGCAGCCATGGAACCAGGAAAGTCCAAGGAATCTAAGCGTTCAGAAGGCTGATGAGAGAGGCAGGAACCCACATGGGGCTGGCATACTTGCCCTGGACGTGGCTCAGGGGATCTGAAATAAAAGCCAACGCCCCTATCCTGGTCCAGCAGTGTCCACCTAGGCTCATTCCAGGATGGTGGTTTTCAGTTAGGGTAATTCTGAGACATGAATGTTGACCCGAGGAAGCTGCTCCACTCTCTTCTCTGGCCAGCTCTGGCTCAGGGATCATCGAGGAGAGCCATCCTGAAATGCAGGCCATCAGTAGCTGTGTGATGCCTGCTGTGGCACGAGAATGTGGGCTGTCCAAACACTATCCAGCTGAAAGGAGATGCTGAAAGTGCCACAGTGTGTCCCCTCGTGTGAGGGGCATCTTAACTCTCCAGCACCATGCATTTCTGTCCCATTTTGCAAAATCATTCAGACATCATGCCCTACCTCCATCCCTCTGGCTACTGAGTCTGCAGGAAGAGTTAGCAGCTCTGGTCTCTAGGGAACTAGATATTCTTCCTGAGGACGATTGTCCGACAACCGGATTCACCCTGTCTTTTGCATGGACCACCTACCTACCTTTGTATTTGTGCTTTCTTATACCCTGATCAAATCCCATGTGCATACGTGGCCTTGAATTCTCAATTGATTTTCCAGGTACCTTGGGCTTGATTTTGAGATCACCTTTATGTTTTTTCCCATGTCTGTGATTAGAAGTGTAAGGTATTGTTCCAAGCCAAAGGATTATAATCTCTTCTATTCTAAGACAGACAAATCCAGGACTTCTCTGATATTTGTATTTACTTATTCCACACCTACTTATTATTCTCTATTCATGACACAGATACCAAACTCTGGGATTTCACCTGTTTTTTACCCAACTTACAGAACTTCATCCTTTATCTCCTATCATAGACTTTATCCATGAACTGCTGTTATCTTGGGGAGTCAGATCTGAGTTTAGGTCATGTTCACAACTCATTTGCTTTTCTGGTTCTAAGTGGAAAACTTCAAATATCCTCCTTTATGCTGTATTTTTATTCCACTACTTAACAGGAAGCACCAGCCCTTTATACCAAGTGCCCCCAAGGTGTATTTCCTTTGGTATGAAAGTGAGTGAAAGATAGAGAAGCACAGGATCAGCCGAAGTGCCCAAGAGGATAAAAGAGGTCCCTGAACACATTTTCGGTCTAGAGGTGGACATGTCTGTGCTGTGACGAGGTCACTTTTCTCTCCATGTTGCACATTGTGCAGCCATGAACTGAGACTCTGTGGTGACTACTCAGGGCCTCATAACTGACAGCAGAGCCAGGCTGAGATGTGGATGTGTCTTGGCCCACATTTCCTTCTTTTCCTACTTGCTAACTCGCACTTTGTATAACTGAATACGTTATTTACCTCTCTCAAGTGTCAGGACAGATACAATGTGGGGATGGAGACAGGACTCGCCTATAGTCCATCCCAAGAAATATTTCATAGATTTCTTTAACCTTAAGCATCTAGTGAGCTCCCAAAACAGAAAGCCAAAGGAAACAGACATGTGAGAATAAATAGTGGAAAGTTATGATTGCAGATGTGGAATGTAAGATAGAAGCTTTGAAAGAGTAGCTGGTGGTCAGTGCTCCAGCTGCAGTAGGGCCTGGGCTGGCGTGGTCCCTGAAGGGGTAACGATCTGAACACAAAGTGTTTGAAAAGGAGATGATGGAAATGTCGTGGGCCACTTCCACGTGGGGACACATTTTTTGTGCCTGAAAGAGGTTAATTTATGGACGAAAAATCCAAGGAAAGAAGGAACTCTTGATCTTGTATTTAGGGTGAGTTATTTTCTTATAGATGTTCCTAAAACTAGGAAGATAAGTTGGAAGGAAGGCCACAGTAAGATCTAAGATTTTTTTTTCCCTCAATCACTTTTTTAAAAAATTCATTAGCAGAAACATCTCCACTGCTGAATCTGGCCACCATGTTTAGTGATATGAAGTGTCATAGATGTCATATTACTCTAGATAAGGATTTCCTAAGGGCATTGTTTTCAGCATCCATCATGGTGCTCATTCCAAATGAAGAAAGCAGTCTACAGTACACTCTGCAATAAACCTTCCTGTTTGCCTTCAGCTTTACAGCAGACCAAGCCGACTCCTGTCCGGTGTGCCACTGTACAAAGGCAAAGGACAGACGCAGGACAAATCCTCAGTGACATCATTACTGGACGGACTAAACCAAGCCTTTGAGGAGGTGTCATCCCAGGTAGGGCTGCAGGGCTGTGACTGTCTTGTCTTGCTGTACTGGTTCTCATAGTCTCTCATGAATGTCTAAACCTGAGGCTAATAACAAGCACTGGAATAAAAAGCTCCTGTCCTGGGTACCTAAGCCTAGTATTTTTTTATTCCTCAGAAGACCATAACTTATTCTTGTGTGTGCATTGATTTTCCAGGGCTTAGAAGCAAAGACTCAGAACATACACTTGGAACAGAAATTATACGATGGCGTCTCAGCAACCTCCACATGGCTGGATGATGTTGAAGAGCATTTATTTGTTTCCACAGCACTTTTACCAGAAGAAACGGAAACATGTCTCTTCAACCAAGAAGTAAGCTTGGAAGTTTCTGTCCGTAAGGGAAATTTCAGAGCCCTCAAAGTTTTGATATTGGGTACATAATTTTATATACAAAGGATATCAAGAACAACACAGATCTAATAAAGTGCAAAGGTATATTTCTAGGTGGTATAGTGTAAAATAAAAATTACTTAGATACAAAAAGTTTTTAAAGGTATTTATACTTTGTGCTTTAATTTCTTATCTTGTATTTGTAAGAGGAGAAAAAATGGAGAACTTGATAAGTAACTATTGTATATCACAAATTCTCCATTTGTGAAACAGATATTTTTACAATATTGGGGATTGAACTCATGACCTTGTGATTATAAGTCAGGTAGTGGCACCACTGAGCTTAATTTCCAGCCTGAAACAGATTATAAAACAAGCAGTTTCTAAATAGCATTTTACACACTCATTTTTAATCAGCATATATTATTAGTTCTAAGTGTAAAGTTCCTGGGAAAAATCTCTTTCAGACCATTTTCTCTAAAACATGTAGATGTATGTGAAAGAGATTCTGCTGTCTTAGGTGTGGTTATTACTATGCAGTGAGATATAATGGACTATGAGGAAACAATTTGATTTTCATATTATTCATGAATCTGAATATGGAAATGAATTTTCTCTTTTATCAATACTAGGCTCTTGCCAAAGACATTAAGGAAATGTCTGAAGAAATGGATAAGAACAAGAACTTGTTCTCCCAAACTTTTCCAGAGAATGGTGATAACCGAGATGTTATTGAAGACACTTTGGGTTGTCTTTTGGGCAGATTGTCCTTGCTGGATTCAGTAGTGGATCAAAGATGTCTTCAGATGAAAGAAAGACTAGAGCAAATACTAAGTTTCCAGGTAAGTCAGACAACTTCAAAGGATTTTTTTTCTTATCATTGTTGAGGTACAGTCAATAATTGATAGGGTTATTTATTTAGATATATTATAAACCTTGTCCACCCCAACTATACAGAGAAGGACAAGAGCATTGTTCTAATAAACTCAATTTATTAAAAAAAAAAAAAAAGGAGGGCTGGGTATTTAGTTCAGTGGTTCCAGTGCCTGCTGTCCAAGTGCAAGGGCCCCAGATTTGATCCAGTAACCACACACAACAACACTGGGTGTGGCCGGGTATTTAACTCAGTGGTTCCAGTGCCTGTCTTGCAAGCACAAGGGCCTCAGTTCGATCCCAGTAACCACATACAATAATGGGCGTGGAGACTCAGCCCACTAGCAATCAAAACCACATACCACAGTGAGGACATGGTGGCTCACGCCTATAATCCCAGCACTCAGGAGGCAGAGGCAGGAGGATTGCTGTGATGTGAGTTTGAGGCTGAGCTCAGGGCCAGCCTGAACTACAAAGCAAGACCCTGTCTCAAAAAAAAAATGCCTGGCATGGAGACTCATGCCCACCAGCAATCAGTACCACATACCACAGTACCAGGTGTGGTGGCTCACACCTGTAATCCCAGCACTTGGGAGTCAGAGGCAGCAGGATTGCTGTGAGTTAAAGGCTGAGCTCAGGGCCAGCCTGAACTACAAAAAATGAGACCCTGTCTCAAGAAAAAAAAAGAAAGGAAAACAAGGCATCTTGAACTAAAAGGTTAGAAAACTACAAGTTTCATGTTTCTAGAAATTGGATATAGAGAAAACCATTCAAAGTAAGAGCTGAATAAAACTTTAAACTCAGCTGATAAAAGGCAAGTTTGTAGTTTATTTTTAGTAGTAAAGTTTAATACCTACTACTAACGAACATTCTGGAAGTGCTGGAATGCACATGATAAGTATCCTAGAATTCAGTATCCAATAGTCTTTGAAAGTCTAATTTCTTCTATCTTTGCTAAGATACCTTTTTTTTGTTTTTTTTGAGACAGGGTCTCGCTTTGTAGTTCAGGCTGGCCTTGAGCTCAGCCTCAAGCTCACATCATAGCAATCCTCCTGCCTCTACCTCCTGAGTGCTGGGATTATAGGCGTGAGCCACCATGCCCAGCACTGTGGTATGTGATACTGGTTGCTGCTGGGCGTGAGTCTCCACACCCAGTATAGGATGTGTTTACCTGGGATTGAACCCGGGTCCTTGCGCTTGCAAGACAGGCGCCAGAACCACTGAGCTAAATCCCCAGCCCTCTTTGCTAAAATATCTTGCATTACTTTCACATCCTAACTCCTCACACTTACTATGTTTTAGCCTCATATCAGAGTTCCATTGCCATAAAGCACTTCCATGACTTTCATAATACTTTCATATGACTGTACATAGAAGGAGATACAAGAGCTACTTATAAATTCTTTTTAGTGTTGATTTTTCATTCTTAAAAAAAAGCATCTTTGAGAAGTTCCTATGCTTAATTGAATGCTATTTTTAACAAGCATGGGAAATTTATAAAATATGCATACAAGTGTAATTCCTGCTAAGAGTTTGATATAAATGTTTTTATTTGAAAAAACTAGGCAATATCAAATAAATGATGAATTTACCATGGATCACTTTCTACATACATATTTGAAGGAACAAATTACCACTAACTTCCAGTAGTCTACATGTTTAAAACTATATAGTAAAATTATGAAAACATTTGTGTTTTTTTAATTCACAAAAATTTTCAGATGAATCATTATTTCTTTAATCTTCACAACATCCTTACTTGTTAAGCATTTTTCTAGTTTCACAAAGTGAGCAAAACAAAAATTAGGAACCCAGTCTCTGAAGCCATCACTGTAGCTTAGATTCAACTTCTGACTTTGTTTCTTACTGCTGTTTAATCTTAGCTCTTTAATTTCTGTGGGCCTTAGTAATCTTCAAATATTCAGTCATACCTATAGTAATTACCTCATAGTAATTTTGTTATTACTGTTGTTGCCATAATTAAAAGCAGCGCTATTATAGATAAGGGATCTGAAATCAACAGCAGGATTCAATTATTTGACACATACTGAACTATTAAGAACCAGACCAGGGTTTGATTCCAAGATTTCAAACTTATAGTATCAGAGCAATAGCAGAGGGGATGCAGACTAGATTGTGAAGGCAGAGAAAGCAGGAAGACACTGCTCATGGTTTGGATGTGAAGCACAGG
Source organism: Petromus typicus (assembly GCA_004026965.1). Taxonomy (NCBI): domain Eukaryota; kingdom Metazoa; phylum Chordata; class Mammalia; order Rodentia; family Petromuridae; genus Petromus; species Petromus typicus. Next base: position 85,612 of record PVIR01003610.1, read on the forward strand.
AGATAGAGGGGCTTCTGAGAATCCAGACATTCTGAACTGGCAGCACTGACTGGGAGATACACACGTGAAGAGCCATGGTAGACATTTGAGTATGCAAGTATGTGACATGGAGGAATGGCCCAGGCAGGACATTCCCATCTGCACTTGTTAGCTTGTACAATACATGATAAAGAAGGACAATGTCCCTTGTAGTCAGAAGTAGAGATTTATTATTTAGGCATTTTGTTTTGAGTACAAGATCTTTTTACATGCACATAATACTCAATATTTCTAAAATCAGCAAGACCACTGTATAACTTCAAAAATTTATTTCTTTAATTTAAAATTCACCTTTTGTGGAATAATACACCAAATTATAAGTATTCTGTTGTAATGCATCTAATAGGTCAATGATACAAATGTCTTTATCAGCCAAAGATATATTCATCTGTTTTGAATTACTCTTTACTATGTTAGGGTCTTTGGCACGTTGTAGTTTTATTGTAATGATAACTAGTCAGCTAAAATGTGAAGTAGCATAACTACTTTAGAAGTTATTTTGTTTCAAGGGACTGAAACATGAAATTTTAATCATGAAATTCTTCCTAAATCATCTGTATTTGTCTTTTGCCAACCAATTTCTCATTGTTGGTGGCCTGAACAAAAACTGACAATTCAAATGCTTGTGTTCCAATTTCATTGAAAGAACTACAATAATATGAGAGATCAGGTCAGGAGTTTTAATTTTACTATGTACCAAGCAACCAGTAGTTACTCAGATAGTATGTCTTCATTTTCCAGCTAATCTTTGAATGCTAGCTTTGGCCAACTATTAACACTATTCTATATCCAAATGTTATGTATGTTATAGATGTGGAATCACAATCAAGTCAGTTGTTAACTGTTCTGTATTTTAAATTTCTTTACCTGCAGACTTAATCCCAAATAAATTTGTGGGCATGCAATTAAGGATTTTAAGTTATATTTTAAAATACAAAATGAATGAAAAATTCTTCAGTAAAAGAATAGTGCAGGGAAACTAGTTTTAAAGCATGAAACTTTCTAGGAATCTCTCTATTCCTCAATGGCTAGAATCTTGCCACTTTTGCCCTACCATGAATCTACTGAATATAAGAAAACTAAATTATGGTATTTATTATAATATCTAATTTTAATTATATATTATTTTAAATATATATATTATAGATATTATATATATTTTTAATATACTGAATCTAATCTACTGAATATAAGAAAACTAAATTATGGTATTTATTATAATATATAATTTTAATTATATATTATTTTTAATGTATATTATA